>JAVYIG010000592.1:495000-519958 GCA_035222895.1 Strongylocentrotus droebachiensis | reverse complement strand
GTGCTACTTTATACAAACACACAATCAGAATATTATTATTAAAAGCTCTGAAAACGAGTGCGTCTTCAACAAAACTTAAGAGACAGCTACAGGTGAGGCTTTTCGTATGTCTAGTGGTAGGTTATTCAAAGCTTTGGAGTGGCGCAACTGAAAGCACAATCTCCAAGAGTTACTTTTGATTTTGTGTGAGGTAGCTTAAAAAGCAGCTTGTCCTGTGTACTCATGGGCGTCGCCAAAGGGGGGGGGGGGGTGTGGGGGGTGCGACACCCCCCCCACCTGTCAGGATATTGTCGGTAAAATTGCGCTGCCGTCGGGAAAAAGAGAAAGGGGGAGGGAAAAAAAGAGAGGGAAAAAAAAGAGAGGAAAAAAAGAGAGGGAAGGGAAAGAAAAGAAAAAAAGAAAAGGAAAAGAAAAGAAAGAAAGGAAAAGAAAGGAAAGAAAGGAAAAGAAGAAAAGAAAGAAAAGGAAAAAAGAAGGGGGGTGTCGGGGGGTGCGACACCCCCCCCCCCCACCTGTCAGGATATTGTCGGTAAAATTGCGCTGCCGTCGGGAAAAAGAGAAAAGGGGGAGGGAAAAAAAGAGAGGGAAAAAAAAGAGAGGGAAAAAAAGAGAGGGAAAGGGAAAGAAAAGAAAAAAAGAAAAGGAAAGAAAAGAAAGAAAGGAAAAGAAAGGAAAGAAAGGAAAAGAAAGAAAAGAAAGAAAAGGAAAAAAGAAAAAAAGCCATCCAATATTATATAAATATGAGATCAATTTATATAGCGCAGCTTCTATATAATATACTCTACTGCGCTGTGAGGAAAACAAAACTCAAAACAGTGCTACTTTATACAAACACACAATCAGAATATTATTATTAAAAGCTCCTGAAACGAGTGCGTCTTCAACAAAACTTAAGAGACAGCTACAGGTGAGGCTTTTCGTATGTCTAGTGGTAGGTTATTCCAAAGCTTTGAGTGGCGCAACTGAAAGCACAATCTCCAAGAGTTACTTTGATTTTGTGTGAGGTAGCTTAAAAGCAGCTTGTCCTGTGTACTCATGGGCGTCGCCAAAGGGGGGGGGGGGGGTGTGGGGGGTGCGACACCCCCCCCCACCTGTCAGGATATTGTCGGTAAAATTGCGCTGCCGTCGGGAAAAAGAGAAAGGGGGAGGGAAAAAAGAGAGGGAAAAAAAAGAGAGGGAAAAAAAGAGAGGGAAAGGGAAAGAAAAGAAAAAAAGAAAAGGAAAAGAAAAGAAAGAAAGGAAAAGAAAGGAAAGAAAGGAAAAAGAAAGAAAAGAAAGAAAAAGGAAAAAAGAAGGGGGGGTGTGGGGGGTGCGACACCCCCCCCCCCCACCTGTCAGGATATTGTCGGTAAAATTGCGCTGCGTCGGGAAAAGAGAAAAGGGGAGGGAAAAAAGAGAGGAAAAAAAGAGAGGGAAAAAAAGAGAGGGAAAAGGGAAAGAAAAGAAAAAAAGAAAAGGAAAAGAAAAGAAAGAAAGGAAAAGAAAGGAAAGAAAGGAAAAGAAAGAAAAGAAAGAAAAGAAAAAAGAAGAAAAAAGAGTGAAAGGGAAACAAAGAAACGGGGATGAAAGAGAGGAGAGAGAGGGGAGGTAAGAGTCTGAGAGAGGAGGAGTGGGAGTAAAGAGAGAAGGAGTTGTTGGGTGGAGTCAGGCGCGTACGCAGGATTTTTTCAAGGGGGGGGGGGGTTTAACATTATAAATCGGCCGAAAATTTCGCAACGACTCAGCAAGCCGCTGATAAGCGGGGGGGGGGGGGGGGGGGTAAGAGGTCACTTTTTTTGGGTCCCAAAAAAATCGCAACGACTCAGCGAATAAGCGGGGGGGGGGGGGGGGGGGGGTAAGAGGACACTTTTTTTTTTTTTTGGTCTCGAAATTTGAAAATTTGACATTTTGCTCCGTTGGGGGGGGGGGGGGGGTAAGGTCACCTTTTTTAGGTCAGCCGTGGATTTTTTTTTTTTTTTTTTTTTAATATTAAAAAAAACAAAACAAAAGGGGGGTTTTAGGGGGGTTATGGGGGGGGGGGGTTTACACACAAAAAAATACCAAAGGGGGGGGGGGTTAAACCCCCCCCCCCCCCCCTGCGTACGCGCCTGGGTGGAGTCGTCTAGTCGAGGGAGCAAGAAAGCCACGGGTAAATATGTTGCTGTGTCGGGTCAGCTGTGTCGGTATTCTTGCTCGATCCTCGTGTACTATATCAATGCAGAAGTTTGAAGTCGGTGAGATTTATATTGTCGGTCGTCCGACAAGTTTTTTTCCCTACGAACTGTGACTTTTTATCGCTGTGACGACTTCGAGAGTGACTACAACTACAATACTTGTATTTTCTCGAAGTTTCACTTTCCTATAATATCACCTAAAGAACACCTGAATCAGAGGTTTAAATTTTCGGGAAACTAAATTCAAACAAGGTTTAAGAGTCAACAACGGTACGACGAATCGTCTTCCTTTCTTTATATTGTGATGAAACGCCAAAAAATGAGCGCGCTTTTAAGTGATTCTCTTGCTCACTACCGCCTCTCCCTAAAATAAGATCCTAGCTCCGCACCTGCATTAAAATATATAGCTATGATGCTGACTAAATTGAAGAAATAATTCGTATATTTATGTCGTCGAGGAAAATGACGCATATGCAAGTACTACAGATAGTCCATAGGAAAAACAATTTAGCCTTCGGCCCCAGGTTTATAGGGTTGAATTGGTAGATATTGGACATTTAATTTTGTCGGTAATTGGTGGCTAGTTTTGTCGGTAATCGTTGGCCTCTACACCCCCCCCCCCCCCCACTGAAAAAGGTCTAGCGACGCCCCTGTGTGTACTTCGCAAGTTACGTGCATAAGGCTGTGATTTAAGACATAATAATTCAGGCAAATAATTTGGGGCTTGACCGTTCAATGCTTTGTAAACAAGCAATAGTATTTTGAATGCAATTCTCTGCCGTATTGGCAACCAATGTAACTTAATTAAAACAGGTGTAATATGACAACATTTTGAGGAATTTGACACAAGTCTTGCACATGCATTCTGAACATGCTGCAATTTAATTATTTATAAATCTGGCAAGCCAAAAAATAATCCATTACAACATTCAAGCCTACTGCTAATAAATGCAAGTATCTACGAATGTGACGGAGATTGCATGTAACACATGAGAGCAGATTTGCATGTGTTAGATGTGTGCTTTTCCATGTTTAAACTAGAATCAAGCCATACACCCAGATTTCTCACAAAGCTTGCTGGTTTCACTTCTGAGTCTCTAACTGTTATATGACTAATATTTAGCTTTGCAACTTGTCTGGATGTTCCAAAAAGGAAAAACTATGTTTTTCCTTCATTAAGCATTAGCCTAACCGTGTACATAATTCTAAAATTGAGATATCATCTTGATGTTCTTTATCAGGACTGAAAGAAATGTATAGTGTCGTCGGCATAACAATGACAAGAAACATTTGGAACACGCCTTTGAACGATATAGATCAGATCACTTGTATAAAGTGTAAAAAGGAGGGGGCCGAGACGTCACTCTTAAGACCTTAAGTCTTAACATTGCTGTTCTTTAGCACATGTATATGAAAATGCTCATAAATCGGTAACTTCCGGTCCAATTTTCAGTAAATTATGTCTGAATCGCGAGCCCATCCCATCGACATACATACCAACACATCTACCAAGAATCATCTCATGACATTAACTCACCTATAGCATGAATGAAGAGATATGGTTCAGTAGGTACGACCAATAACATTATCACCATAAGCAAGGCCCCGACACAGTTGGATGCCATTAGGATAAAGATTTTTGGTATGGGTAGACGATCGCATTCACGATCACATTGGCCTGGAGTAGGTAAGAAGACAAGACAGTCAGATAATTATGTAGAGAGAGTGAGAGGGGTGAGAAGGAGAGAGGGGTGGAAAATAGAGGCAAAGTGAGAGACGGAGAAGAATCACCTCCCTCTTTCTTTCTTCAGCTTGTCATTATTTCACTTCGTCTTGGGACAACAGACTACAAATAAAAATCGGTGTTTTGATTTGGTTCACACTCTTGTCAATTATTTCCCATCATTCTTCCCTTATTTCAAACTGGCATTTCGTACTTAGGGTTTTGATCACCTGAGGCGATTAAAAAAAATTTTTACCTAGTGGTATAAAAGGTTGCCGAAAAAATGGCAACTGGTCCCCGTAACACACACGTTTGCGTTCAATTGCACAATGACGATGACCAATCAAGATAATCGTTGCATGCACATATTGTACACAAAGTTGACAATTAACCAATCAGAATCGTCGTTTTTAAATTGTGTTTCGAGGCCCTGACTCTTCAGCCTCGCCTGTCCCACTCCATGGCAACGTGACAAGTAACGAACAAGAACTTACCAACTATAACTATAGTCGACGCCTAACTTCGGAAAGCTAATGGCAACGGAGGACAATATCGTTTGCGACTTGCGATTTGAGATGTTAGGTCTTTCTAACTTGACATATACATAAATTGTCCAGGGGCGGATCAAGGGGGGGCGTGGCGGCTGCACGCCCCCCCCCCCCGTTTACCTTGTGTGTGTGTGTGTATTAGTACCACTCCCAGTTCTTTTACTCCTCTCTCTTCCAACAATTTCTGCAGACTGTCGATCCATCCAAAGTATCCTCCTTCTCCCCCTACTCCTTCTTCCCACAATTTTCCCTGTCAAAGCAAGATTCTCTAGGCCTTCTTTACGTGTAATGTGGCCCATGAACTTCAACTGCCTAATCAACATCTCACGTATCATTTTCCTTTGCACTCCAGTTCGTGTAAGAACTTCCTCATTACTAACTTTGTCAGTCCAGGGGAGTTTCATCATTCTTCTTAAAAATCACATTTCGTAACTTTCCAAACGCTTTTTAGTATCAGAGGCTAAAGTCCACGTTTCACTACCATACATAAGTACTGGGTAGATGTAACAATTCAATACTCTTATTCTGGTCCTCATACTCATTGTTCGATTTGTCAGAATTTTGCCTAGCTTTAAAAATGCAGATTTAGCGAGAGCTATCCTTCTCTTGATCTCTGTCTCACATCTGGCATCCTCGGTGATCATGCTGCCGAGGTAGTTAAATGAGGAGACTTGTTTAATAATCTGTTCTTTCAGTTTCAAGTTACATTTTGGACTGCTCTTCTTGGAGACTACAAGGCACTTTGTCTTGGTATAGTCGATCTCTATAGTCCCATTCTCTCAATTTCTTTTACAACTACATTCAGGAGTCTCTGGAGATCTTTCTCTGATTCAGAAAATAAAACAGTGTCATCAGCATATCTAATATTTGTGATTGAATGGCCACCCACTTGTATCCCATTTTCATCTTTCAATTCTCTTAGCATGATCCAGCGACATAACACAACCCTGTCTGACTCCCCGTCTGATGATAATATATTCACTACACTCCCTTTCTACCCTGATGCATGCAAACTGATTCCAATATAGACTTTGTAGCAGTCTTAGATCATTCCTATATACACTGTTGGTCATAATGGTGGAATATTTTTTTTTACCCCGATTTATGGAAAGATTTTAACAATGATTTATTCCTACTAGATGTAGATAATAGTAAACATTCTCAGCATATTGTCGTGTTGGGATCGGTGTGTTAAGTTATTGGCGTCGGGAGAGGTACATAAATATAAAGAAGCAAGGAGAGGCTAGCAATTACTGAGTCACATATGGGAGTATTTATTATCTCCAAACTCTGGAGACTCAAATCGGTCACATCATACAAACTTCCACATAATATGTAAAACACAAGATGAAGAGAGAGCCAGCTAGAAAGAGGGTCTTGATCTAATGGTGATCAAAACTCAACTCCTCTCAGAAAGCCAGAACATGTAATATTTATCCAGAAGGATACAAGTAATAGAGGGTAGGTTACATTGTGTCAAAGGGACAAAGACATGAATGAGAGCCGCCAAGACAATGGACTACTCCGTAGTTTTATGTATGGGCTTAAACATAACAGTGGTGGTATTTCCTGCGAAGGAGATTATGGATGCACTTGGTCTTTCTATGGGGAAGGATTATAAAGATATAAAGTTGGCTTTTAAGTGCATCTCAAATATGAGGGTACTTTACTGGGTTTTGGGACGATACTACACAACATCCCCTTTCTTTGGAAAATGAGGCACTCATTCCTTATTAAACAGAACAATAAACAAAACCTAGTTAATAAAGCGAAACATGTGATTATTGTTCCAATTCCTCTTAAATCTCTCTCACACACATTTACAAATTAACTACATGAAAATGACTAATATTCTAATACAGACTATAGAAGCACAAACTGATAACACTTATAATAGTATAGTATTAATGACTGCTTTGAGAGAAATAGTTGTTTTATTACGCTCAAGGGAAGGTTAGAATTGTGCTATTCCCCGAGGCGTGCCGAGGGGAATAGCCCAATTGTAACCTTCCCGAGAGCGTATGAAAACAACTATTTCTCGAATATTAAAGCAGTCATTAATACTTTTATATGCCGAAAAAAAATAGACTAAAAAATAAAAAATAAAAAATATTTTTCAATTTTGTCGAAGACGGGATTCGAACTCTTGCGTACAACAAGAGGTGTATCGAAAACCAACGCTTAGACCACTAGGCTATCGCGCGTCGTTAACATGCTCGGCAGTTTTCTCCAATATATACATTAAAATGGATTGAAAACGGCTCTGCGGAGGGATGCTTCGCAAAAGCTCCATGAAACGGGCCCTTCTTTTACTTTTGCAATGCATATTGGCACGAACTTAGATCAAGATCTATCGGCAGATGTTGTTTTTTTGTTTTTGAGAGTTTATTTTCGTCTTCATGTCAACAATGCAAGATAAAATTGTCGGTAAGATCGATCGAGATTCAATTGTATTGAAATTACCGACCAATCCTTCGCACACATTACGGTATCCTCCATCGCTCAAACCATTTTTTAACATGTAAACCTATGGGGTAACCATGGAGTAACCATGGTTATTAAAAATATTGAAATGTTTTATGCATGGTTACCGAGAATTTTACAGGAACAGTTGAAGTTTATGAATGCAATTCGACCAATCAGATGGCTGGATTTCTTAAGTGAGGTATATAATAACAATTATTGCTTAAGCACTGAGTCTATTCTAAACACATATACTAAAACGAAAAAATAGTGGAGACTATTATGCAAATCGAACAAATGATAACTAACCTTAATGGAAAATAATCCAGGTTAACTCAAATACAAATTATGCTCCTTATTCTTTTCTGTAAAATCAAGTACACTAACCAATGAACGAGCAATGATCCGATGAATAAAGAACTCAAACAAATTGTTACTTTGTATCTAAATGAGTTTGATACTTAATTTCAGTAAGTATATGTTGTGATTATGATCACCTTTCAAGCTTATATAATTATATGAAATATGAAAGCAACGGGTGTGCTCAAGGTAATGAAAGTAAGCCCATGCTACAAGACCTATAATAGGAACATGTAAATGCAGTACAATCATATACCTATCCCGTTATTAATCAAATATTTGTACAATCATAAAACTTTTAAATAATGAATCAAAATCAATTAAAACTCAAACAGATATTTTCAAATTTGTCAATCAAAAGCGACGTAAGAATTAGAATGTAAAAGCAATTATGATCAATTAACAGCTAATACAAATCTATTCCTATTCCGACAATACAATAAGCGAATTCCTTTAAAACAAATCCAAACATAAGTCAGTATCATTGACTTCCTATCAATTCACTAATATTGTATACGTTTCATAATGTGCCGGTCCGAAGTAAGTGTCATACTGCAAAGTGTCCTCTGAGTATATAGTCTGTTTGTCGCAAGTATATGGTCAATAGTTAGTAATTTAGTGTCTTCTTAATCAGCCTCGTGGTAGTGAGAACAACAACAAATAGTTACAGTAATTTAATAAAACAAACTTTGTATCTATATGCACATGGTTTGTTCAGTTAACCAATATCGCAGAGACAAATCTTCATTTAAATTATGAAGTGAACTGACTATCTGTCAGTTTTATGCGTCATACTGCCTGCACTGGTAACTGCATCTCTAACCCTGGGTGAATATTTAGATATTTCATTCATTAAACTAATTTCCACTCAATTAAAAATTTGAACTACAATTACAAAATATGAATACGAAACACGAAAAGATGATAGAATCAAAATAAAACACAATCACACAAAATCTGTCCATCTTTTAACTGCAGAAATGTTGCAGGTTTACAAAAGCCTCAAACAGTGATAAGCTAATTAATAGTTTAGACTAGCATGTGACATTACCCTTAAATCACAAATTATATTGTCTCACCTTTCCACTGCAGATTGGCAGGATTACGAAAGCCCTGAGCAATTGATCTAGTCTAAGACAAGCTTATATAGGGTGGTGATGTAATTTATTAAACTTCCAAATCCTTTATCATGTTTAGCTACATATACTATAATGTGTCACCACAGTCGTACTTGTCTGGTCAGTTAGGGTCATTTTAGTCAAGGTCAGTGAACAGAAAGAAAAGACAGCTAGTGCAAACTACGAATTTGTTGCAAATAAATTACGCAGATGCACATTATTAAAAGTATTTAAAAAACAATTAACTAGCTACATGTAATTACTACGAATTTGTTGCAAATAAATTACGCAGATGTACATTATTAAAAGCATTAAAACAATTAACTACAACACTATCCTCTCTTACACACTCACTCACAAACTTGGAACACAAAATGATCACTTACCCAACTAGCAATCTGTCTGGTGTGTTAAAATTTAAAAACAGTGGATCATACACTAAGTATGAAGAAGAAAAAAATAGAAAGTTCAGGTTGTAGTTATTGAGCAAAAATTATGGGTTGTAGTGAATTTACAGTGATCGAGGCGTCGATGTCCTCATATCATGGTCCTGGGTGCATGCTGTCAGTCGATGTCATGGGCGTGAATTGTTTGTCGGTGTCGTTCCTGGTCCGTTGTAACGTGGTCTGCTGTATATAGCTGGTGCATTGAAGTTTGTTGTCGTTGTCATCGTCTCCATCATCGTCGTCACCAGTGGACAGGTCACCATCGTCGAATCCTTTGTCGACCTGCTCCATGATGTAGTGATCAGGCTGTAGCTGTCGTCGTCATATTAAATGTTCACTTCAGTTGTCCTCCTCACAATCAGAATTAAATAGGAATATATTACAAAACTGGGTTCTCTTCGATCTCTTATTGAAGAAAATTCTTCAAAACCGTGTTCTCCTCGATCGCAATAATTAGTATATCAAGGAAAGCTTCTTTTAAATTAAAACCGGGTTCTCCTCGATCTCTTATTGAAGAAAATTCTTCAAAGCCGGGTTCTCCTCGATCTCTTATTGAAGAAAATTCTTCAAAGCCGGGTCCTCCACCATGTCGTGTTGGGATCGGTGTGTTAAGTTATTGGCGTCGGGAGAGGTACATAAATATAAAGAAGCAAGGAGAGGCTAGCAATTACTGAGTCACATATGGGAGTATTTATTATCTCCAAACTCTGGAGACTCAAATCGGTCACATCATACAAACTTCCACATATGTAAAACACAAGATGAAGAGAGAGCCAGCTAGAAAGAGGGTCTTGATCTAATGGTGATCAAAACTCAACTCCTCTCAGAAAGCCAGAACATGTAATATTTATCCAGAAGGATACAAGTAATAGAGGGTAGGTTACATTGTGTCAAAGGGACAAAGACATGAATGAGAGCCGCCAAGACAATGGACTACTCCGTAGTTTTATGTATGGGCTTAAACATAACAGTGGTGGTATTTCCTGCGAAGGAGATTATGGATGCACTTGGTCTTTCTATGGGGAAGGATTATAACGATATAAAGTTGGCTTTTAAGTGCATCTCAAATATGAGGGTACTTTACTGGGTTTTGGGACGATACTACACAACAATATGAACAAATTTCGGGCATCTGCTAAACGCGGACTCGCTCCGCGGTCTACAACACGTGAAATCTTCTTTGAAAATGCGCAAAGTGTGCAAAGAAATGCTCCAACAATGAAAAGAAACTTTGATTTCACATCAGCTCGGGTGGAAATCACATATTCAATTACTGTTCTTTCCATTGAAACCAATTTCGAAGTAATTTGTTCACTAGAAATTAGGGCCTTTTCGTCTTCAAAAGGGGACAACAATCATTTACTTTGTGAATTTCTCTATGGAGGTCACGTGAAAATTCGTCTTTTTCACTGGGGTTGTGTACTTCAAGGAGCTAATGCTCGTACTGCGACTTGTTATTGGGCCAACTCGGGCGCCAAAACAGAGGATATGTAATCCCCTACCGTCTGATGTAACACATAATTTGATTGGTTGTCGAGAAATTAGGGCCAATTTCAATCCAATAAAAAGAAGCTTTCTGAAATGTATGCATCGACCTCCGTAATTTATGCATTGTGCGTAAGCGAAGTTTTTACACAGCGGACAATGAGGCTTACACACCGTGCTCGCAGCCGTGCGTATTTCGACCACCACATTTGACTCAGTTGATTTCAGCAATTTACTGAAGGGAATTTAGATATTATGGACGATCTTTTACAAAAAAGGTGTGTAGGGATTAGATTATATCTTTCACAAGACACTGAATTCTTTAGTTTTCCTGAAATTTAGCAAATTAACGGCACTCTGAACTCGCTTTATGAGCAGATCTAAATATTCATGGTCGATCTTCTAGTGAAGGAATCGCGTATTCATATTGCAGGGTGATCCCGCCCATCTTAGACGGAGGGATTACAATGGACTTATGCATTGTGATGTGCATCTGCATCTACTAGACTAACATATATAATTTCCTGATTTGTTTTCTTTTTTTCGGGAGAAGAAGAGGGAAGAGAGAGACGGAGCATGGACATGGACAGAGAGAGAGAGTTGACAAGTCATGCTCGCACAGCGGTGTTAATTGACATTCACACTCTCACCAGTTTTCTACGATAAACCCCTATTTCATAAAAATCGACGAGTCCGGCACCTTGGTGTTACGCTCTAGTGCACTCGATTGTTCGTCGTCTGTGTGAGAGGTACACAAAATGCCTCATTGATCTTTTGGCCGAATGTGGGTTAAATTTGTTCATTATGATTGTATTGAATAATAACTAGCGAGTGTTTGTTTTGCGTGACTGCTAAAGCATGTGTATGCTACTATGCTAATCTACAAGGGGGCCGCCTAAGTCCTTAAGTCACAACTGACAGTAATGAGCAATAATGCCTCATAAAAGGGCACTAATAAAGCATATTGACACGGTTTTGATCTTAGGGGCTCACAGTAACGAGGCCATTGCTTAGCCACTGAATCATGACTGTACGCAGCGGGGGCTAGGGTTCGGTTCTGGAAGTGAAAGCAATAAATAGTTCAATTTTGGCACCAACAAAGATTTGACTACAGTTATTCTTCCGAGGACAGTTAAAGGTAAAGACCAGTATTGGCAACGCCCCAATTTCAAAAAATGAAATGGAAGCTCTCATTACCAATCATGTGAAAGAATATGTTTTGACTAATACATGATGATAAAAAATTTGCCGGGAAACCGCCTACTAATTCATATATTTGGTAAATTTATTTCTCTCATGGTCTGGTGAGAGAGATAGGGTAGTCCCATATACATCTTTCTGTGTATAGTGCTTGTAACTTTACGAAGAATGGGCCAAATTTCTTATCATTTTGATGATTCCAGAACCTTGCAGATGCTAGATGCTAGATGATCGACCTTTTCTGATCGATTCCACAACGTTTCTTTCACAATGCAATCGCATGACCATTACTGGTCTTTACCTTTAAGGTTCGTTTGGACCATGAAATAATTTGGCGTTTTATATCTTGAATTTTTTCAGTATAATTATAATTATGATCTACCTTCTCTACTAAGTTAACCGAAAAATCCGATTCCTAAGTATCTCGAATAACCTTCTGATACCCAATTTAGTTTGTGCTCTGGCATTAGCTGTTTTTTGCAGGCTCTATTTTTCCCAATCCATATCACATGAGTTTTTTAATATTGATCTTTAGGTTTGACATTTCTTCAAAATCACCCAATATTTTCAGTGAGCTCTGTAAATCTTCTTTTGTACCGTTAAATGTCAAAATGGTGTCATCTGCGTATTGCGGTAGTTTACTATTTTTTCCCTGTAGATGCAAGCCAATTAAATCATTGGAATGTCTAATCAAAATTCCTAATATTTCACTAACAAGTAAAAATAGGTATGGAGATAATAGGTCTCCTTGACGACACCCTTGTCCTATAGTAAATCTTTCTGTGCAAAAACCATTTACTGTGACACAAGAAGAAGCATTTTGATAAAATAGATTAATCCATTTTTTCAGCGATGGCCCAAAATGAAAAAAGTCAAGGACATTGATTAGAAACTTGTGAGATATACAATCGAAGGCCTTTTCAAAATCAATCATCAACAACATGCCTGGAATGTCATTAAGTTCGGTATATAATAATATATCATAAAGTAAACGAATATTTTCTCCGATAAAACGGCCTTTCAAAAATCCTTTTTGATTCTCATGTATCAAGTGGGGCAATACTTGCTTTAATCGATTAGCTATGCACCCAGATGCTATTTTGTATATAACATTTAAAAGTGAAATAGGACGCCAATTCTTTAATAAATGTCGAGGCTTGTTTCCTTTAGGAATTAAAGTGATAATTCCTAATTTTTGTGATTGCGACAATTCTCCTGTAAAATAAGCAAAGTTCAAAGATCTGATCATGAACGTTTTAAGATATTGCCAAAAGAAACGAAAAAATTCAACGGTGAAGCCATCTTGCCCAGGGGATTTATTATTTTTCATACTTTTTAGCATTAAACAAACCTCACTTTCACTCAAAGGACCTTCAAAATAATCTTAGTGATATTGCAAATAAGGCCGATTGTCCTATATTGCTCACAATCCACGGTTCCCAGTTTCTTTGGGAGAGTAATGAAAATGGATCTGCCCAATTCATCTGAGAGCATGGGCGTCAATCCTTACGTTATACCTATTGTTCAGGGGGGGTGAATGAATAGATCACCCCCCCTGAACAATAGGTATTACGTAAGGATTGACGCCCATGTCTGAGAGCAATGGGAGAGATGAATGAAAAGGAAAAAGAACGTGAGATAAAATTAGTATACATGTACAAAGAAAAATTGATCGAAACGCTCTTCAAAGATTATGATATTATGTGTGAATCAGTAATGTAGGTACATGATAAGTATTGCATGAACTCTGTTGTAAGGTGCATTAAACAATTATCTAAAAATGCTTCAGGGGTGATCCGATCTGCGTTCCTGATGTATTGTCCAGCAGAGTGCCGGAGATAGGACTGAAAAATAGAAGACATGCGGGAGAAGAGACACAGAGAGAGGATGTATATGTTTGTTCTTTTCACTTTGAAATGCGAAATTTTCCCACTCTGAAGAGGCAAGGGATATAAATCCCCTCTCGGCCTAGTCAATCTGCCCCCTCAATTTTGATCATCTAGTACAGCGTTTTCATCCGGACTGCCGCGAGAGTACCCTCCCTTCAAGCAAGAAGAATTGAGCTTGATACTAAGTTTGCCCACTCGCTATACTGACGTCCCGACACAGAGACTTATACTTCCACCATCTAAAGATTCCTTACCCAATTTTCGCCTCTCCGTAATAATCATGGTTTGGTCATTCCTAGGTGCAGGACTAACCGATATCAACATTCTGCTGTCCCTTTTCTTGTTCGTACAATGAATAAGCCTTGATTCTCTCTCTCTCTCTCTCTCTCTCTCTCTCTCTCACTCTCTCTCTCCCTTTTCCTTATTCCTCAGAATCATTTTAATTGACATATTCACAATTTGGTATACGTTATATTTTAATAATGGCATTGTATAACTGATTTTTAAAGTCGATTCAAATTTGTAATATATATATTTCTGTTTGGTAACCCTTTCAACTCAAATGTAAATATGCCTTATTTCAGGTTTTAAGGCTTTATCGTTGCCTATGATTGTTTGGTTACTCAACATTATTATTGTCTGTTTATCTGCTCCATAACAGTTTAGTAATTTGACGATCTTGACCACTACTTTCTCTTACTTTATTTTGGTATTGCATTGATTGAAATGTAATATTTTGTTCATCTTTATTACCACCTTGTACTTGTCATACCTGTTCGTTTGGCTCACTATTAAATATTTACTGTATTTATAACTGTATTGTATAACTTGTAAACATGATCAGTTTTAGTTCTTGGACCTTTGAATCATGTTTATTTATTTGTCATTTAAAACCGAAAAAATAAATAAATAAATAAAAACAGTATTTTATTTATTTTCTGGAATAACGTAAAATTCATGAAAACGGAGTATCAGAAACCACAAGATGTCCAAATTTATATCACTTTGTGTATTTTGATGAGCAAATAACATTTCATAGATAATAACTATTTTAAAATTTAAAAAAAATCCTCGCTCGCTTCACTCGCTCGCAAAATTTAGAAAAGGGATAGTTTCATGCAGGAGGTCCATGAATATCTCCACATGATGATATGACGATGTTCGGGCACCTCGCTGCCCGAACATTGGCATGATTCTGGCAGCATTTGGTGCCCGAATATAAACTTATTTATTCTATTTTAAAATAAAAATGAAATTTATACCACAACATAGTGTCTTTTTCCCCTCGTTTGCTTCACGTCTCGCAAAATTGATAATGAAGATGATTCCTGGCAACGAGATGACTGAATATAATTTTACATTTAATGTTATGTATATTGATGATTAAATTACATTTTTATCATAATAAAAGTGCAATTATTTTAGCTCGCTCGAAATATTTGGGATCTAGATATATAGTTTCGGACAAAAGGCCCTCACGGATTTCACACGAAAATGAGCTCGTACGTCTAGTATGTGTACGATTTATGGAAAGCAAATCCCCGTGGATGAATTTTGGATTGGGGTGACGCGAAACTTTTTAACGCCTAAAAGGGTGCCGTGACTTGACTCATTGAAGATCATCTGAAAACACATGCAGCAGCCCTTATCTCATCAAAGAGAGATCAAAGCATAGCCGATCGAGCAAGAGCTTTGGCTCATGCAGTCCAAAGTACTGGGGTAATTGACCGCCAAGCTACGTGTCTTTATTTATTTCATAAAATGGTGATGAGGATCTTTGTAATATGATAAATTGCTCATTTCAAATATATAGGGTCATTAACAAAAAAACTGACAGGCTATGCGTTGTAAACACACGTCCACTCCCAAACAGTCCTTAGATTATGATCTACGTCATCAATAATACATTAATGAAACAAACTTATGACTTTGCTTGACACACCTCATCGTGGTATCAGCCCAAACATGGGTACTCTGGAGATTTTGACAAGACCTTCTTTTTCTTCAAAACGCTTTTTTGAAAAACATACACACTATATCAGACATGAATAAATGACAACTAATAAAGCACACAAAAGCTGGAATGGCCAACTGGTTGTCAACATTTATATCATCAGATTATTTTTTTCATTGATATGTAACTCTATTACTACATCATTATATCATATCAGATATGTTATATAAAATATATACCGGTACTTTACATTCATTACAGTGACTACAGTAATAAATTATTCTCATATCCTGTCTAATTATGAAGATGAAAGTACACAGTAAAAATAGAGTACTGACAATCACCTTAACGGCGTTAAACATACGCTAACGATTGCACAGAGTTTTAATGGTAATTACAATAAAGATCTTTCATCATAAAGTTAAAAATTAAAAATCAGTGCCATTCATTCCAATGAGAACATCTTGGCCTGAGTCTGATGTGTGAAGACTAATGTAGAATCAGTTAATGAATAACTCTGCTACATATCTAAGATTGGTGGTGTTAGTCTAATAATTCATCTGGAATAATCTGCCACTAGAAATAAAATCACTTAACTCAATGAATACCTTTAAAAGAAAACTCAAATCGTACTTAATCACAAGTGTGTGAAATTTTAAATTTTAAATTGATGACTTTACTGCCTTGTATTGTCCTGTGGTGGGTTTGTGCGGTTATGTATTTTTTAAATAAATTATGTCATATTTTCATAATTGTTTATTTCCTTATAGTACTTTATTATCTTTTATTTTTTAAAATATTATATTGAATGTTCAATGAAACGTATTTTACCTTCATCAAGGGTGGTCGTCTCGACAAATCCACATGGTTTTTTATGGCCACCCAATTCCAATAATCTTATGTTGTTATCTGATGTATCACTTTATAGTTTTATAATTTTACCTTATTTTGCATTATTGATCGACTTATACTCTTATTCTGTCATGATTGTATTCTGTTTTGTATATTTTATTGGAATTGAATAAACTGAACTTGAACTTGAACTTGAAAATAAGTCTTTATCCTACACATTTTCATTGAGTGGGATGACTACACAAATTATAATACTGATGTGAGTGGAAGAAATAAGTTTTAGGAGCGACAACACCAGTTTAAATAGAGAGAGAGAGAGAGAGAGAGAGAGAGGGGGGAGGAGAGTCGAAGAGAATGAGAGAGAAAGAGAGAGAAGGGGAGAGGGAGAGAGAAAAAGGGGAGAGAGAAAAGGGGAGAGAGAGAGGGATAGATTGGGTTGAGACAGAAAGAAAAGCAATGCACGATCATAAATATAAGCTGTGAATAAGACAGGATATATAAAAAATAAGTCAGCAAATATAATGGTCACTCCTTGCATTCTACAGGTATAAAACTGTACTGTTTCAGTACTGAATACTTTATAAGGCACAAATGACGGTAAAAAATTGCATAGATCATCAGTTTTCATGATTACTTCTTTAAAAAGAATCACATTTTCCCCACAAAAATACAAGATAAAATGGGAATATATTAAATAAAAATTTCCATGAACAAGATTTTCCTTTAACCTTTGACATTTTTACCTCTTTTTTGTTACCACTTTTACAGTCACAAACATAATTTGATAAAATATTGAACAATTTTGTACTGAGGTAGCAGGAGCAAAATAGACCCATCTGGAATGCACAAAGTGTGATAATTAATGATGTCGTGAGAGTAATGTTGTGTTTTCAAATTTCTTACTTAACATATATCTGAAAGATTAAAATCCTTAAATTTGATGTAGTATTTAGCGTAATCAAGGCAGCATATTATTCAACAACGATCTATCCTAACAATATGGTACTACATCTTTGTAATGTGCATGACTAACATTTTTACGAAATCCCTGAAATTTACTATTCTGGTATTTCTTTGTAGTCTTTTAAGGTAATCGTACCAGTTGCATTACAAAATAATTCACATTAATCTTGTTAAGAATGAACATAGACTTTTCTCTTTATCGCTCTTCATATCAGCTTCCAGGATAGTTTTTTCCTGAACATTCTAAGAAAAATTGGGAAAAGACTATTCTTAACATAGACCACTTTTTAAAATAAATAATTAAGACAGGTTTACAATATTGTTCAATATATTGTCCAATAAATTTCTTAACAGCATGTAATTGAATTATGTAAATAAATCTTAACTTTGATCTTAGGCAATATGTTGATAACTTTTTGCGTCTCATACAGTGTACACAAAAGTGAGTACCCAATATTGTGAAATAAAAGGTAAACAGACATAAACAAGTATAACATTATTTGATCAAATGGATTGTCCAAATTCACCAATGAAATAAAATGATCATCTAAAAAGGTCCAAACAAAGACATTGAATATGTTTTGTTACATTATGAGACATACACCTATCTTGCACTTGATATCTGCACAATGCCTAAGCATTTTTCTTTCAATTATTTATTGTCTAAAAGCAGGTGTCAATATAGCATATAATATTCAACATGGAAATCATAAATGAACAAGTAGGTCAAGACCCATTGTTTGAAACACAAATTTTCCATTACTCAATGCATAGCATAGCACCTGTGGAGACTCATTTTTATTAACTGTTGAAAGAAATTAAACAAATGCATGTTATTGGGCAAGTCCAAGATATTTTGTCCCGTATGTCAAAGACATTTAATAATTTAGAACACCTGGGCCCTGTCTTACAAAGACTTACGCTTGATCCAAATCAATCGCAAGTTTGCAGTCTCCTATCTCTTATGTACATAGTTGCGATTCCTAAACATGCAGCATTTGGCTATGGGACGGGGGATTAAGGGGGAAAAATCTTCAAATCAAATCTTCACAACATGCACCTATATATCACACTACTGACTCATTTTGCGCTTCTGTTTCATGTGACTCCAAACCTTGGTACCTGTCCTTGCATCGCCTGAGAGGGCGCTCAAGCAACAGAATACATGAGGACACCGCAAGAAGGGAGCCAGCTACATAGAATGGCAGGTCATACGATTCCTTTGCATCATAAAGAGCACCTGAAAGGCAAGGAACAATAATCACTTTAATTCTCTCATTGATTGAAAATCACAGGACGAAAACGGATGATCAATATACAGAACAGATACACTCAAAAGCATTTCAGAGTAGAACATAACATATTAAGGAAAGGAAACAGCACATAGTAGGCTGAAAGAACAATAACTACATGTCATATTAAGAACAATATTCTGTTTTTAATCACTAGCACACATCGCATTATCATACAATGTCTCTTTTGGCTTCCAGGGGACTTTGGATATCATTTTCCTAGCTTTAGCTCCAGCAAGCGCAGCGCTCAGTGCATTAACCATCTGCAGATACCCACTTACTGCAACTGGGCGAGTGTAAATGAATGTCTTGCCAAAGAACGTTAATATTGCATCAGGGATCCGGACCCAGTGGCTTGTGGTTTACTATCCGGACACTTATGCACTAGACCACAACACCTTTACAGGTACGAGAAAGCTGTACAGTCTATTAAAGGCATCGTTTAATAATGTTAAATCTGAGATGCACGGCCCTACATGTTATCAGTGTCTGTGCCGTATGGTGTAATATTGAAGCCTTAACTTAAACAAATTGCGCTTCAAAATGATCATGAAGTGCCTTAAAAAGTAAAAGTCTTTTAGTGACCAGTTTTACCATACTCATTTTTCCCATTAGACTGTAGTGTTATAAAAAACGTTAAGAAAAATAATTTTTTGTTGTTGATTTCCAATCATAAATATCTAGATAATCAGACAGGCTTGTAAAAGTCATGGGATTCCTGACTGACCTAAAGGTTTACAATTATGATTGCAGCAAGAGCTAAATCTAGGATTTTGTTTCAGAATCTGAGGCAATGTTACTTGGGGGGCTAGTCATGAACTATGATAATTATGCATCATTTGTAGATTGTAGTCATTTCCCCCCCCCCCCCCAAACAAAAAAAAGAAACAAATATCTCAAGCATACGTCAGGTTACAAACGGCAGTGAATAAGTTGTTCCTTCACTGAACTGATGGCACATACCTGCAAAGATAGGTCCAATGAAGTCCCCTACTCCAGTAAAGATAGTAAATATCCCCATGGCAGGGGCGAGATTCTCTACTCCTACAAATTTCCTCAGGACCACGGGAACAAGACATTTCAATAGTCCACTCGAGGCTCCAAAGAGAAAGGCAATAAAAATGTACCTGAAAAGAGAGAGAAAGTACTACAGCTTTAACAACTGCAAAAATCACTTTCAATTTTTTTTTTTAGCATTAGCAGTAAAAAATTGTTACAAGAGTCTAAAGCCGAGGTTTAGAAGTTGTCAGAAACAAAAACCTAGAGCAGTGTTTCACTGCCATGTTTTTAGTCACTTGTGCTTCATCTTTTTGGATGTTATTATTATTTTCATTGGCAAGTTTAAAGTTGAATTCTATTGGAACTTTAAAGCCACCATACCGGGCTCGGGCAATTGGAAAGTTGTTTATTGTCTGAGAGGCTGTTTAAGCCTATACATGCAGGGTCTATCCACTGCCAAGGTGAAAGAAAAATATGTAAAACTACAAAATGTCTACAAATGAAACTGATACGAAAAGCTCAGGACAGCCATTTTCATGGCAACAAAACTTTTCCCAATTGCTAAAATTTCAGTGTTGTGTGGAATGAAATTTTTGTGAATCTAAACCACTCATGTAATTTGCAAACACCCAACGCATGTGAAAGTTTTTGGTATTACAGTATTTTAAACTTACCAGCCATAAGCCTGTGATGCCCGACTGAGGATAGTGCTGACTCCAAGGATGGCCATGGCTAGGGCATACAGGTGTTCTGGAGATATGAGCTTTAGATCAATGACCCAACCATTGGAGAGCCGAGCGATCAGACTTCCTATGCCCAGAGCAGAGAGAAGGAACGAGGCCAGCTGCTCATCGATCCCAGAGTATACAGCACTGGCCACAAAGTGAGTCATAATAGCGGTATAGCACAAACCAATAGTAATCTGGCATGTCTGGAAGAGCGTGAATCCAATGCTCTCCCGAAAGAGGGGCCATCCAGAGGACATGAAGAACCGAATGATCCAGGAGCACTTACTAGTTCTGTTCTTCTGAATGGTTGTCTCATCCGTATGTACCTCCATGCTGTTGATATCACCATTTAACGTATCATCCAATGAAACAGGTTTTGAGTTAGGTTCAAGGATACTTGGAACAGACATTGAGTCAGTTCCTGATGAGGTAGTATGCACTTCAGCAGCACAATCTTCATGAGTTCTTGCAGCATCACTAGTAACCTTGTTCTCAATTTGAAGCCTATTTTCATCAGGATTACTCTGGATCTCTTCTGATGACTCAACCACTTTTTTATCATTCTGAACACATCCTGTAGATTCACTGTCCTCATTTTTATCTGCATGAGAGGACTGATTTTTAATTTCTAAAGTCTTATTGAGCGGTTCCATTTCTGCTGCACCATCTTCAATATCTGCTACAAGCTTCTTATGTCTTGTCTTAGTAGAAAGAACAGGCTTCTTTTTAGGACGTGGTCTTGCTACCAAAGCAGATGGAATCACCTGAGCCTGTATACCGGCCGAGATGAGGAGGGCACCCCTCCAACCATACACGTCAATGCATAGCTGCAGGAGAGGGGGTACAGTCATGATTCCTAAGGCGACTCCAGCACTGATGAAGCCATTGGCGCGAGAATAACCCTTCTTGAAGTGGAAGGCCACCAGCACCTGAGCTGCATTCTTAATGAGCCCCACTCCAAAACCTTGATGTGATGTGAAAAAAATAATAGATGCATACAATTATATAGAGGGCATTACACAATGGGGGAAGGGGGGGGGGGGAGGGGGCGATTCAGATATTCCAAACTCTTCCTTGGCAGGATCTGAGTTTGCTGCTGTGACTGTGTAGATAGAAGACTGCTCTTGGAACCAGACTTCAGACAAAGTCGATGGCCAGTACTTTAGAAGAAGAAGGGATCTTATTCGGATAAATACAATTAAGTAAAGCTTTTAGTGAATGTGTTGGGGATCACAGTGGTTTTATGGTTTTTAGAGCATTTCATGATTGGATCTTAACAAAAATTATCATGAGCATAGATGATGAGACCAAATCAAATATGATACAAAGCTGAATAAAACTGAACACTCTTACGCCAATGGCTCGATTCGGAAACATCCTCTTTCTAAGTATTTTTTTTTTGGGGGGGGGGGGGGGGTGGGAGAAGAGGTTTTTTTTTGCTGTTGCCAGAGATTTTTAAAGATTTTTTAAGACTTTTTGTGAAACCCAGTGTAAATGTCATTATTTTATGGAACTGCTAGTCAACTCTTTTGTACACCTGTGACAAAAATTCAAAGAAATATTAGTATATTACTATTGTTAAAGGTAAAGACCAGTTTTGGAAACGCCCCCCTCTCAAAAAATGAAATGGAAGCTCTTATTACCAATCATGTGAAAGAATATGTTTTGATTAATACGCGATCATACAAATTATGCAGAGAAACCGCCTACTAATTGATATATTTGGTAAATTATTATATCTATTTGGACCTGATAGATATAACGCACGTGTCGCACAAGTGTGCGTAGTCCCATATACATCTTTCTGTGTACAGTGCTTAACTTTACCAAGACTGGGCCAAATTTCTTTTCATTTTGATGATTCCAGAACCTTGCAGTACACACCAATACTTATATGCTAGATGATCAACCTTTTCTGATCGATTCCATAACGTTTCTTTCACAATGCATGCGCATGACCATAACTGGTCTTTATCTTTAATGCCATTACCTGGGAGAATCCCTGATGTAAAACACAGGACGATTGGTGAATCAGCAAAGACACTGGTTATAGTACCAGTGATAGAACAGGTTACACCAATGAGAAGTGTGTTGTGACATCCCCATCTCGTCATGAATGGACCAGAACAGAATCCTGATGGAGTCAGATATGATAGAAGATATTTTTTTAATTTTTTTTTATTTAGGTTTTATTTCCACATTAACTGCATATGAAAAGACTTTACAAAGTAAGGCATATAAAAGGTAACAAAACATGTACATAATATTTGATTGATACAACAGTAATAAAAGCGATTTAATGGCAAGTCATTAAATACAAATGATGCTAACAATAATCTGCAGTAATGAGGAGGAAACTTTGGAAGAATTATGCTTGTAATTAAGGTTCCCTTTACATAATACATTTGTTACATAATATATATATATATATAAAACAAACAACAAAACAAAAGAACAAAAACGGGTGTGTGGTGCAGCCAGCCTACAAGTGTTGATAATACCCGATGGTATATGAAAGGGGGCAGGGAAGGAGAGGAGGAAGAAGAGTAAGAGGAAATTAGGAAAGAACAGGAAGAAAGAAATAAAAAGAAATGAACGGATATGAAATATGCAGATAATTATCAGAGTCAATACCAAAGGAGAACATCATTCAATTGATCAACTATTAATTGCTTGTAGGATAAAAAGTCAGTATTCGAAATAATGGTGGTGACATTCACAGTGCTTAATACTGATGCTTCTATGCACTATGCTATATTTTACCAAAAGGTTGTTCAATATTCAGCCCCACAAATGACTTACATTTCATAGAACATAAACAACTTTAACCTCTAATGTGCATTTAAGTTGTTGTTGTTGTTCTTCGCCAGTTAATATCCTGATGATTAGCAGGGCACACTGTTCAAAAAGTGTTTTTAGATCGTGTTTTCAAATTTCTCGAAAGCAGAAGTGTTTTAGGGGCTAAATTTTTTAGTGCTTGTAATACATCCACATGGGTATCCAAATATATCAAAATTGTAAAGAAACACTATCCACCCAATTTTCAAAATTTCCCAAAACTTTGTATTACCTTTAAGGCTAGGTATATACCACATGATTTATTTCCTGGAAGCCTCATCACCAGCAATGCGGTTCTTCCTGTTCACTTTGTGAGGGTCTTACAATCATTATTGCCCCAGCCACAACCAGTTACCCATTTACATCTTGGTAGAGTGTGGCAAATGTGGAGAGAGAGAGAGAGAGAGAGAGAGAGAGAGAGAGAAAGAGAGAGAGAAAGAGAGAGAGAGCGAGAGAGAAAGAGAGAGAGAGAGAGAGAGAAAGAGAGAGAGAGAGAGAGAGGGAGGGAGGGGGATGGGAAAGAGAGAGAGAGAGAAGGGGCGGAAGACACAGACAACAGAGAGAAAGAGAAACTTGTCTCACTGTAGTTTGCTCACCTGAAAGGATAACAGATCCTGAAAGAACACTCATGATGATACTGATCTCAGCTACAGAGGAGTCAAAGTACCTCCTCCATTCCACCAGGAATACACCAAAGGATCGGTAGGTCGCTCCATACACCAGCATAGATATGTGAGCCCCAAGGAGGATAAACCAGCGCCGCTTGCTCTTTGATTTCTTCTTCTCCTCCATGTTCCTGGTGTCAGTGAAGTTGTTGGAGTTTTATTCTAAGATCAGAAAACAATGGCATGTATTTCTTTATTAATTCCTTGTTTGATAAAATGTGTGTCATGTTCATGGTCAGGACTGGATTTAAGTGGCAGAACTGATAAGGTACCTAAGGGCACAGTGAAGTGTGTTCTTTTTAATCAAATGGTGAGAAAAGGTAGAACAATGGGAAAGAGAAACACATGGAAGCATGTTACCCCAATTTAAAATGTGACAATAAAGGGAGAAGAGAAAGAGAGAGAGAAAGGGGGGGGGGGGGGGGAGAGAGAAAAGAAGAAATGGAAAGAAAAGGAAATAAGAATGCCCCCCCCCCCCATTCACTAGAACCCTGGTGGGGAGGGGGACTGTTGCCCTCCTAACTCGTAAAATATTGTCATAGCTCAAGCAATATATTCTTGTGTTCACACAAAAGCAAAGCCATACAATATTATTATTATTATCTACCGTAAATCTCTGTGCATAAGACCCACCTCTATTTTGGGGGCTATTTTTTTTTTTTTTTTTTTTGCAGACTCCATATGCAGCAAGCAAGGTCCGTATTAAATAACCGACGTGGGGAGGGACCTTTATTTTACTGCGAGGTGCAGTTGAAGGCGTTGAACTTGTCACAAATAAAAGTAACAATGTAGTTTTTAAAACTAAAGATGACAGACAAATTTTCCTCTAAGTCCAAACAGATATTGGGCAAGACAGGTAGTGTTGTTCTAGTTTCCGAGTGGTGAGTCAACACACCATGTATGACTGAGCTGGGAGACAGTGCCAGGTGGAGGGGCATAAATCGACACTTAAAAAAAAAAATGTACCCGTGTATAAGACGCACCCCCGACTTTAAAAGAAAAAAATTGGCGTGGAAAAAGTGCTTCACGGAGATTTTAGGGTATATAAGGCTGACCAGTGTATTGATTTTGTTACTTTCGATAATCAAGCAATATTGTATCGACAGTTGGAGTTCCCGGATAACAGAGCAATACAAAAACAATATTGATCTGTCATCAGGGGAGTCGCTAGAAGGGGGCGTGGGGGGTGCAACACCCCCCCCCTACCCCCACCAATCAGGGTATTGTTGGTAAAATTGTGCTGCCGTTAGGAAAAATGAGAAAAGGGGGAGGGAAAAAATGA
>JAVYIG010000592.1:462500-490000 GCA_035222895.1 Strongylocentrotus droebachiensis | reverse complement strand
GTTAAGATTTAGGCCCAGTAAGATAATATTGCGCTCCGGCACTACATTCACATAGATATGTTGCTGTGACAGGTCAGCTGTGTCGGTATTCTCGCACTCATAAACAGCACATATTACGGAAGCAGGACACTTAATACGAAAGTGCCGTCAACACAAGTCAGATGTCAACACCATATTGTATTGCAGAACGTAAATTCACGCGGTCCATGTGGAATTTAAGCTACGCTACATTGCTCTGGTAAGATATTTGCTAATATTTTGTTATTTTTACCTCTGATTTTGAATAGCTAGGCATCATTAGGAGTTTAGAAAGGCATAAACATTAAGGCCACTGTGCAATATTCCGCGTTTGCGGGAAGGGGTGATTTTGGACGCATTTTAGGGTTTGTTTACCTGCCTCTCCGCGCACGTCTATGGGAGCCAGGCTTGGTGATATCAATATCATAAAAACATTAGCACCAAGCCCTTTAGGCTAGAGTGGTGGCTTGTTTCTTCTTCTTCTTTGCTGTAAATTCAGGTGAAGAAGAATCATATTTTATTTAATTACCGTATTTAAGAATACAATTAACAGTAGTCTATATTATGAAATACAAATACATTATCTACCTTGAACCTTCTTCTCCTTCTTCTTGATTTCCTCCAGGTTTGGAGAACTGCGGAGTTGTATCCTTCACAGATTGAGTCAATAGAGACTATACATCTATACATCTAAACTCTAACTTCTAGATCTATAGGTGGTACTGGACAGGATCAGGACACAGGTCACAGGCGTTCGGAGACTACCGTGGCATCGCAAACTGTCATAAAACGGCCATCACAACTGAGCTGAGGGTCCAGAGTGTAAAAGTCAGATAAATAGGCAAACAATATGATATTATAATAAGGGTACATAAATGTAGAAGATCACAAGATCACAAGACAGCTGCAGCTTATGAAACGCCATTCACCCCGTCCCTAGCACATCTCCGCCTCCAATGTCAACACGAGATCGAGATTGCGTAATACCTTGAAAAGAGGCGATAATAGTGAGACAATTTACACTGACTTACTTTCGTAGTAGGCTCAACAAGTGGCGATTGTTCTGTAAAGAAATAGTGCTCGAAAATGTACGTTCGTACGTGCCTTTTTCTTGATATTTCGTATCTGACCTATTTTTTCATGGATGGAGAATACGGAATGAAGCATTTTCGTTTCGTGGGAGAGCATATTGAAGACAAGTTATCATGCGGTCTGGAGAAATGTCAAAACTGAAATTTGTAGTACCGTCAAAGGTACTGCTTTTATCATTCATTAATTTTACATTTATTTTTTTGTGTCCCAAAATTTGAAAATTTGCCCGATCGGTATTGGGGGGGGGGGGGGGGGTAAGGTCTGCTCTTTTGGGTCACCAATATCACTTGTTTTTATTATTAAAAACAAGAAGACAAAACAAAGGGGGGGGGGTCATCCAAAACGTACACATTAAAGAATTTAAAGGGAGGTTCAACCCCCCCCCCCCCCGATTACGGGGGCTCCACTACCTGGAACCCACCAAGGCTCATCTGACCGGAATTAAATGCCTAACACCTCTTAGCTTCATGGGGCTTAAGTTCTTACAAAGGAAAAGGGGCACTTGGCAAAGTAAAAGAGGCACCTCTCAGATTTGAATAGGGCAATTTTCAGAGGCGAAGGGGGCACTTATCAAAATTAAAAAGGGGCACTTACTAAAAATTAAAAATGGCACTTATGAGAATGGAAAATAGACACTTATTGCAGAGGAAAATTGGAACTTGTCAAAGAAAAAGGGGCATGTGTCAAAATAAAAGGGAAAGAGGTACTTTTACAAATTAATAGGGGCACTTGTCAAATTAAAAGGGGCAATTTTCCTATGTAAAAAGGGGTACTTGAAAAGTGGAGGGGGGGGGGGGTAAGCACCGCCTCTGAGTGCAGCAAATAACTTCCAACACAAGTTTCGAACAAATATATTTGAAAGAAATTGCAAGTAAACATATCTTTACGCACGACTATACTTATATACTTCTCATTATCTACTTTTATTAAACTTGTATTTTTAAAACTAAATTTTACTGTTCATTCTGTGAATTCACTATCATGATGATAACATTGAATATTCATGAATGTAAAATGAAGGGGAAAATAGCATTTGAAATGAAACGCGAGATCCACTTCATGTTTCAGAGTAATACTGCATCTCCAGTATTTATTTCACAGAATATATAATATATCTTAAAGATGGCATCTTTATACAAAAGATATACTGCCCAAGTAATTCATTCTATACTACATTTAACACAGTAAACAGAAACATTTCAAAAAAAGGCAAGTGAATTTTAACTATGTTTCTATAATATCAGTAAATACAAAATATGAAATTAACAACGTGTTACATTATCTCCAACTTAAGCTATCATATATCGATATGATGGATATACAGGACCATATTCTATTTACATTCATTTACCAATATACATACTAATAAGTCTAAAACTAGAATCTTTCAATACAAAATAATATATAATCATATTCTTGATTATTCTATATAAACGATGAAGTAATAATCATATATTAAAGCTGTATAGACCTACCTTGTACTGATTTTTCTTTCTGTTGTAATTCCCCATTGTGCAAATACTCAATGATATTGGATTGTATATGAAAATGCTACCATTATATTTTTAATCTTTTTATTTTATTTTTAAAGCCCATCTGCACTAGTTTTTCGAGGAGGGAGAAGACCTCTCTGCATGGTCACTGACAGGTGGTTATCTCATCAAATCAGCTCCTAATTAACATAAGAAAAAGGGGATCATGGGGGACCAACAAATCACCGCTAAGGCATTGTTTGCTATTATATAGAGGGAAGTGGCGTAATGAGCAGAAACGTTTGGGGGGGGGGGGGGGAGGCTGACAAAAAAAAATCCGCAGCACCCCCACTCTAACATGCAGGCCCCGCTGAACGTTTCGCAAAGTGGGGTCGAGGGGCAAAGCCCCGGCGGGGGTCAAGGGGCAGAGCCCCCGAAGCTCAAGGGGTATGGGCATTAGTGGCGGATCCAGGACTTTCAAACCGGGGGGGGGGGGGGGCATAAAATGGCATGGGCTTAAATATATGAAAAACGATGAAGCGACAGAACAAGGCTTTAGCGGCGAGGGAGCGGAGCGACCAATCGGGGGTGGGTCTCGGAGGGGGTTCTTGCCCCCTCCTAGAGTAAGAAGCATTTGCAATTTTAGAACCAAATTAGACGCATTTTCAGGCACTTCCTGGAGTAATATGACGTAAAATTGCTTTCTCCTACCCCTTCCAATAATAGGGATCTTTTGCAATTTGAGAACCACATTTGGCGCGTTAATGTCCACCGGCACTTCTTGGAGAAGAAAAAAAAGGGGCCTTCTGATTGGTTAGAAGTTAGAGAAAAGTGATCTGTCACGTCTTGAGACGTTGTATATGCTTTGGTGCCGCACAATGCACAAAGACGTTGGTCCGGTTCTTCATCAGTAGTATTTGCAAACATTTTCTCGAGTGTATAAACTGTGTCGTTATCAGGGGCGTCGCTAGGTCTTTGTCAGTGGGGGAGTGGGGAGGGCGTAGAGGCCAGCAATTACCGACAAAACGAGCAACCGATTACGGACAAATATATTAATGCCAATGTCCAAATGTCTACAAATTTAACCCTATAAACCCGGGGCCAGGAACTAAGTTAATTTTCTATCCCCCCCCCCTCCCGCGCAAAGCGCGGAAACTTTGACACTTCATTAAATTATTAGAGAAAGAAGACGATCCGTTGTAACGTTATCGACTCTTAATTCTTGTTTGGATGCAGTTCCTCCCCCCCCCCCTCTCGCGCGAAGCGCGGTAGTTTTGACGTTTCAATAAATGATTACTCTTAATCCTTGTCTGAATTCATTTTCGCCCATCCCGCGCGGAAGCTTAGACGATTCACTAAATCATTACTCTTAATCCTTGTCTGAATTCATTTTCGCCCATCCTGCGCGAAGCGCGGAAGCTTTCACGTTTCATTAAATTATTAGAGGAAGAAGACGATTCGTTGCATCGTGTTTTTGTCTGAATTCAGTTTCCCCCCTCCCGCGCGAAGCGCGGAAGTTTTGACACTTTATTATATTATTAGAGAAAGAAGACGATTCATTGTATCGATTCCGACTCTTAATCCTTGTCTGAATTCATTTTCGCCCATCTCGCATGAAGCGCGGAAACTCTTACGTTTCATTAAACTATTACTCTAAATCCTTGTCTGAATTCATTTTCGCCCATCTCTCGCGAAGCGCCGAAGCTTTGACGTTTCAATAAATCATACTCTTAATCCTTGTCTGAATTCATTTTTCGTCCATTCCGCGCGAAGCGCGGAAGCTTTCACGTTTCATTAAATTATTAGAGGAAGAAGACGTTTCGTTGCATCGTGTTTTTGTGTGAATTCAGTTTTCTCCCTCCCGCGCGAAGCGCGGAAGCTTTGACACTTCATTAGATTATTAGAGAAAAAAGACGATTCACGCGGAGCGCGCTCCCTAGAGGGTTGGGTGCAGGAAGGGGGAGTTTCCCCTTTCCCCGCGAAGCGCGGAAGCTTTGACGTTTTATTAAATTATTAGAGAAAGAAGACGATTCATTGGACCGTTCTCGACTCTTAATCCTTGTTTGAATCAAGTTCCCCTTCCTCCGCGCCTAGCGCGGAAGCTCTGAAGTTTCATTAGATTATTACAGAAATAAGACGATTCGATGTACTATTCTCGACTCTTAATCCTTGTCTGAATTCAGTTCCCTCCCCCCTCCCGCGCGAAGCGCGGAAGCTTTGACGTTTCATTAAATTATTAGAGAAAGAAGACGATTCGTTGTACCGTTCTCGACTCTAAATCCTTAATGTTTGAATCAAGTTCCCCTTCCTCTACACGTAGCACGGAAGCTCTGACGTTTCATTAGATTATTACCGTTTTTTTACTCTAAATCCTTGTCTGAATTCAGTTTTCCCGCTCCCGCCCGCAGTGCGGAAGCTTTGACGTTTCATTAGACTATTAAAGAAAGATAACAATTCGATCTACCATTCTCGACTCTTAATCCTTGTCTGAATTCAGTTCCCCTTCCTCCGCGCGTAGCGCGGAAGCTCTGACGTTTCATTAGAATATTAAAGAAAAAAGACGATTCGATGTACCATTCTCGACTCTAAATCCTTGTCTGAATTCAGTTTCCCCGCTCCCGCGCAAAACGTGGAAGCTTTCTCCTTGTCTCCGATCTCATCACGAATTCGTCACAGAGCTCATCTATGTTTACACTGTCCAGGATTGTCTGATGTGCATTGCAGATTGCTTCTTTTGCGCTTCGCGCTTAACATTTAGCTCGTTGCTTTTTAACGCTGTGTCTTTTCATTTGGCGCATTGCATTTCTATGATGCTGTTGATTGAACAAATTGAATAAATTCATCAATTCCTGATGAAGCCGTATGAGCGAGAATTCAATTTACTCTTGTCTCACATACGGTTGTCTCATTTACTTCGTATATAATATGTATGCATTATGAAAATGAGATAGCAAAATGTGTATATTGATGATCATCTTGCGAGTAATAACCATTAATTATAACTACTCTCATCGGGCTCTCATCATTATTTTTTTTTTAATGGTGAATTATTGGGGGGGGGGTGATTGTACAGGCCACCCCCCACCTGAAATATTGGGGGGGGGGATATATCCCCCACCCCCCCCCCGGGATCGACACCCATGAGAGCAGTCCCACTTTAAAGAAAGACACTTTTAAAAGAATATGATTATAGAGCAGATTAACGTCCGTTTTGCTTCAGAGATGATTACAGAGTAGAGAGCCAGAAGGGCAATAACTGTAAGTAAAAATCCTTCTAGCACTTAACAGACGAAACAAGAGACGAAGAGCAATCGAGTTTTCTTTTGTGTCTTCTTATGTCTACTGTCTCAATACAAGGAATCAACCAGATGATATATATTGATAAAAGGGAGCTCAAAAATATCCCTTTCATAAGTTGGGAACAGGATTAAAAATCCATGCTGATACATAATGAAGAAGATAATAAATTAAATTCATGACCAAATCATCTGATTATGGTAATCGATCTGATCTCAAAACAATTGTATATCCATTAATGTCATCTACTAATCACTACTCAATACTATGCAGGAACAAAATATATTCCTTTTTTTTCAGGACTACACACCCCCAAGAAAGATTACCGAGTCAGAGTCCTTTTCAGGACTCCTCAACCCCCTCTCTCTCTCTCTCTTTCTATCTCACATGGTGCACCCGCAAGCCTACTGTATAACAATATATTCTGTTTATAGCACTTTTGGGCATTTTACAAAATCTATTTGTTCTGTCTCTTTTGTATGACAACAAATGTAATTTCTAAGTAACTGTAATGGTAAATTTACGTTAATGGCAAGCAGAATTTGGGGAATTTAAAGTCTGTCAATTTCCTTCAGGCCACAGAAGAATATAGCATACCTCAGTGGTAGGAAATAAATCCCATATTTCCAATTTTTCATAAATAAAACAGCACTGCGTGAAACTCACAAATTATATCTATTGGAAGACAACAATAATTGGAATATCTTGATAAATATACATTGATAATAGCAACACAACTGAAGTATTTTAAACAAAAATGTGAGCACAGATACCATTAAAAAAGGATCCATTCTCAAATCATTCAATCATTATAGTTCTGCAAATTATATCACGATTAATGCACAATTAATAATATTTAAAATATTTATACAGGAACAACACATAAAAACAATGTCTATTATATATTTTTTTTAAGCCACCAGTACGTAATGTAAACAAATATACAAATATGTTGTTAATTCTGTCATTACAACCTAAAAACAATATGAAAATATGTCCAGGATATTTGCCCTGCACCTATTTAACTCTTAATTGCCGGCATCATGCACATGTCTACAATCCTTTTCTGTTTACATTCCCCTTTACTGTCCTTATATGAACATGATGTTACAGTGGAAAACACCCTGTCCCTTGGATAGGATGTTAAAATAGAGGCCCTATAATTATGTAGGAGAGTGAGTCGCAAGCTATGCATAGTAGTACTACACCTCCACATTATGATCAGTAACATTGGGAGAAGATGCTTGAAGGTCACCGGGTTAAGCTTCCTTTCCCCCTCACAGGCATAAATATAATGTTGTGAAATGAAATATGTCTTCTATGAATGGGCAACATATAGGAACAAATTTTTGTTGACATTATTTGAAAGTCAACCACCCAAGACCTTGATGACAGGAAAGCTAATATCCAGTTCATATTGCAATTGATTTATTATTCCAGAGAAGCTCTAGCAAAATGAGAATCTCATTTTCAACAACTATGGGTACCTGCCCTGACCTGCAGGTACGTGCCCCCCCCCCCATTTTTTTCTTCTTCCAAGATCAGTTGAACTTTTTTAGACCCCTTTTTTGGACCTCGATCGATTACATGTATGTGCCCCCCCCCCCCAACATCAACAAACTCTGGCTACGTGCCTGCCTACCTGCCCACGTCAACACGTCAGTACAATAACATTTTACATCAAAGGTTATGATGTAGTTGAATAAAATCAGTAATGTACAGATGCTTTAGGTTAGTAACCATTATGCTCCTGTGAGAGTCTATTTCCATGTTCAATTTATGACCTGACACTAGCCAAATTCTTAACGAATATATGTTTTGTACACAAATCACAAAAATGAGCGATTTTCGGGTTGACATGCAAAGACAAAAGGTCACGTTATTGTGTAACTACACGTTCGATTTCCAAAAAAATGTGTTTTAAGAGATGCGTAAGACTCGAAATAAAAAATCTTGAAAGGAAAACTTTATAATTATATGCCGCGGTTCCGAAGTAGTCGCTAATTTACTACAGTTAACATAGGGTTAAAGCGATACATTATTTATGATATAGTATAATCTTAATGATATTACCGTAATTACTTTGATCGGTAGCTTATTTCACATCTTTAATATTGAAGTTAAATAAATAATTTTACGACGTTATCACTACTCCCTTTATCTTATGTAAATATTTGATTACTTTAAAAACGGAGAATATCAGCCTTGAGCTGCATTTTATGTTATATTATAAACCAATTCAATTATTGATCAACCAATAAATCTAGCTATTAATGTATTATGTTCGTGTAAGTACGTGCGTGTGTGTGTGTGTGTGTGTGTGTGTGTGTGTGTGCAAGTGGAGGGGGGGGGGTAGGAGGAGGAAAGGGGAGGGGGCTTCAGTTTCACTACACGAATATGCCGTCCAGTTTACAAACCCACATGGAGAAGAGTGTAAAAGAGAAAGGGCGACAGATAGAAGGGATTGCGGATAGGGGCGAAGATAACATCGACAACAACAACAATAATAATAATGACAACAAGAAGAAGAAGAGGAAGAAGAAGAAGAAGAAGAAGAAGAAGAAGAAGAAGAAGAAGAAGAAGAAGAAGAAGAAGGAGTATGTGCTTGTATATGTAAAGAGAAGGCATGAGAGAGAACTTCGTTTAAAACATTTAGAGTAAAACTATTATAATAGGGGAAAAGGAATGATGGAGCTCGAAGGGCTATTACGTTGAATAAATCGCCAAAGGACCCTCGCTATAACAATAACCAAAAGTATTCTCTCTCTTCGGTTAAATATTACTTTACATTAAAATATATTGCGCTAAATATGCTGTACGTACATAATTGTACTTTAGCGGTATGCCTACAGTATTGTGCCGTGCTAAAAATAAAGTATCAAAAGCGCTCCTGGGGACAATGGTATTATCAGATTAACAAGTGGATGGGTGACATCAGACCCCTTTCAAACGACCGAACAAAAGCGACTTTATTGAATCGTGTCCTATCAATATCCACCGCGTCATAAAGGCTCCATATTCAGTTTACAAACAAACGGAGGCCACTATACGGGCCAAGTATACGCTTGCTGTCCAACTTAAGAACTTTTCCTTGACTCTTGAAAGTTATGAGCGACAAAACCATTTACATGTGTGATTACTTTTAAACAGAAACCTGACCGCAACCGTGAAACGCGAGACATCATGGCCGTTTGTGAAAGGGATTAATCCGATTTCACCTTGATGAGTATGTATAAACATCGAAAGCGTCGATTTGGTCTATAGTTAACAGTCAGTGACAATCTCCTCACAAAAGAGTTGATCAGAACATTGACTCGTTCAGTTGCATCGATTAATTTGGTCGCCATAAAACTAGACGCCGGACAAAAGTGGTCGCGTAGATAGTTTTGATTCAAAGAAGAGCAGTACCTGGGGAGTTGCTAAGGGCGATGCAGCACAGCGAGTAGTGCACTCGACCGAGAAACTATTCGCGGCACAACTACATGTACACGAAACTTTTACCCGTCTGCGAAACCGTATGATTCCATCATTTTGTTGTCAAGTATTAATATTGTTTTTTCTTCTCGACGCAGGCCGAACTTGTACGTGACTGAGGTCGATGTTTGACATTTTGTGACCTGCGAATGCCTGGTGTATTATTGCTCTATCACTTTGAAACTCAGTGTCTAGGAGTCCACAGTGTGCTTAGACATGAGGGGTTGGAAAGTTTGCGTTTAGCTAGCCCCTCATGTTTCTGGAAAGTTTCTTTGGATTATATATTTTTCACCGCACGATCTGCATTGATGTGGAGAAGATGAGTCAAATTTCCATGGAGACGAAATCAAGGTTTCTTCCTTGTAAACCTGATGGATTTGGAGAGAAAGATATCGAAGCCATGTAAGTATATATTCTCTCTTATTATACTCTTCCTTCAATTGAAATCACCTTCAACAATACATGTAATAATAATAATAAGAAGGGTGTATGTACATGCAGTCCATTCAATTATTGACCTATAACATAGCTGCGAGACATCTACTAGGCTATCTTCAAAACACCCGTATATAGAAGGTTGTATAGATTATACTTCGTATTATTTATATATTTATAAGTTTATCGGGGCACAATTATTTATGACAAAAACTAAAGTTACACAAATTTACGCAAAGTATATTCAGCAACCATGTCGTCGATAAACACAGGCACAGCGATAACCAGTTAGTATTGGCCTTGTCATTATCACTATTGACTGCATATCATCTAGTGTCGACTGAACAAAACGATTGGAAGAGTTATATTCTTTTCAGGTGTTAGACTGTAATACACAGGCCTATTGATTTTGATCATGTTGGCGTACATGTAGTCAAGGTTATTCCAGGTAATTTCATGTTTGTTTTTTTGTAAACTGAATGTAATTCAGCTCTCTGGCTGCTAATCTCAGTATTTTCAATTAAACATTAAAAAACGCCGGCATTCAATTCGATTATGTCAAATGTTCCTGAGATATAGGCGTCGTCCTGAATTGTATATGGCGGAGCAGACGGGGGACGGAGGGGGGGGGGGGGGGGGGCGGGGACGTACCAAATTTTTTGAGAGCAACTGCCCCAGGAGTTGATGCCTGTGGGTAATATTTCGACAGGATTTAATTATGAAATTTAACATTTGCATTACCATTGTGAAACCTAGTGTTAAGATACGTCTAATAGGGTATCATCCTCTAAAAATGAACATGTATTCAAATGTTTATTAAATACTGAACAAAAATAATGTTGACCTTTATGACATTTCATCAAATAAAACGCTCTCAATGACATGTGCTTTTGTATTTAAAAGTGTCCAATGTTTATTCGAACAACAGACGGGTATTTTGTAGTCATCATATTAAAAAGCGTAGAACGTGATAAATGTATATTTGCAAGTATATGGGCCGACATGCAATCAAACTTCAATGTCAAAATTGAACTGTTTCTATAAACTATATGTGTCTACGATCAGCAGGCACCACATTTTCAATTGGAGTGCTTCTCAGTACGGTTCTTTATTATAACATCAAAATAAAAACAACTGAAAGGAATATAGAGGTATCTAGTTGCATTGTTCGAGTGTTCGACCTGAATGCAACGGTCGTCGGTTCGATCAATTGATTTTGCATGTATCTTTATTTGCCACTCTCGACCATAGTGTAATTTTATTACTTGTCATGCCATATGCAGCACAACAATTACCTACACTGTCTACATTATTTTTGATGAATTTAATTACGTTTTTTTGATGTTTCGCTAAATGTCTGTTTGGCATAATTAGCCAATCTTGAGCTCTGGTATAGATATTTTATGTTGAGAGAACATGGCTAAAATCCATTCTGAATCATTTATCCTGCAGTAGATTGATCGTTTGAGCCAGTTAAATAAAAACAAACTCACAAAAAGTTGCTAGAAATCATCTTCAACAAAAACCACAACTCTCATTTGCACATACTGTAGTGATATGGGCTAAGCACATGGTGTCGGGCCTACATGTACATGTACTTACCTTGATTTCCTTATCTTTCTATGCTTAGCCCTTATACCATTTCTACCGAAATCGTTGGGCACATGTAATTTATTTGTAATCTTGAACGTTCGATCAGTGTAAGTTTTGTTGGATTCTATGAGAATATATTTTCTATTATTATCAGAACTCAAGCTTATCTTTGCAGGTCGTTGTTGGTTATATCATATATTATGAAGCCATTTATAATTCATGAATGTAATTATAACCTACATTGACTGTCGTTTTATCCTACTTTGTTCACAGGTAACCTAAAAAGATTAGGTGTATTAAAGAGACCATTATGACAGCCTCATCAGCAAGGACAGACTCGGCGTCATCCAACAGTTCAGCGTCGTCGTCATCATCGTCGTCGTCGTCCGAATCGGGCTCGTCAGCAAGCGCTCCTGTCTCCCCGATTCATAATCGGGAAAGAATGGACAAAGGACCACCAAGACTCAGAGAACAATCAAGCGAAGAGGACGAGAAAAATGTAGAATTTGAATGTCCCTCGTTCGTCCGTGATCGCACGATCACGAGAACACTTCACGAGTTCGAAGTCGAAGATGAGGATATCCCAGAACCTGATTTCTCATGGGACGTCAGAACGATATCCCACCATCTTGCCAGGTACCTTGACGACCTCTGCGGATGGGTACCCGACCCCAAAGTGCAATACAGACGCGTGGCGCCCTCACCGGGAAAGAATGGACAAAGGACCAAGGGTGCGACTAAGAGTGACCTTGATGCGCAAATGCGACGGTTGTCAATGAACTCGCGAGTGGCGAGTCGTATGAAGGCCATGACGATGGATTTCGAGTTTCGACATTACCACAACCCTAAGAAGTACATGGAGCAGTATCGTAGGTTCCACACCTGTGGAGGACCCTTGGAAAAGTTGGCTGCTCATGACGCTTCCCACGGGCGCAAGAGAAGTATTTACTACGCAGGAGATGCGTCTGCCGAAGCAGGCTTCAAGGTTGACAACGTGCAACCGAAGCAGGAAACACGGTTAACAACGGCTCAGTTACAACCGGTGGCTTCCGGAGACAGACCTGATGGTCAACATCCCACACAGTCGCGTCAAATACACAACTCTGAATCAAGAAGCGAACAGAGCAGGATAAATGAAACCATTGTGTCTCCAGGAAGTACTTTGCCAATAGCGGTGTCATCACAGAATACAGTAGTTAATAATGAGCCGGTGGCGGCCTTACCGCGGTATTGCTCACTTACGGAAGCGGCCAACCGGAAGCGGCAGGTATATAGCCACTGGATGGGTATTCCTGGTTCTCGCGTCCCAGGACCTTCTTCTGCTCCGAGATCAACACGAGAGAACGACCAGGCCATGTCGTCGAACCTACCAACCAAATTATCAGCGACGGACGATGCAATGTCGCTTCCGCTCAAACCGAAGAGCTGCACCCCGACCGGAACGGGATCAACCGCTGCTCCACCGCAAAACGGCCTCAGGCAAACCTTTCACAATCCTCTGATGACCAGTCCAACCGCTGCGTCGTCGGGGAATGCCGTTGACGCAACCCATAATACATTGCAGTTTGGCAGTCCGCCGAATGGACCGCATGCTCTCTGGAAAGCAACTCAATTTCCTCCCACAACTGACAATCATACTCTACCCGTCGCCTTTGGGTAAGCATCTTCATTATCGTGTTTAGTAAAGAAAAAACCCAAGACATTTATCATCACTAACATCATTATAATCACTAATATCATCATTTAATCATTAACGTGATGGCAACAACTCCCGAGAAATCAACTCATTTGCAATAGTATATTTGTAAAGCGCTTAGAGACATTGTATTAAGCGCTATATAAAAGCTAAATATTATTATTATTATTACTCTCACTATATTGTATATCCCCCAAAATCAGTTCGGATTACATAATATGCCACTGTAATATTCGTACATTTCAATAGGGGATGGACATTGCTTTTTAAATTGCCTTGGGTTGATGTTTCAGAAGTCTATGCGATCTTGTTCCAACCACAATCATGCAACATTTATCAAAGCATTTATACGAAACGCTATATTATTATCATAATTATCACCATTAACATCATCATAAACATTAAACATACAGTGGTTTTGGTAATATCAAAATGGTTGGATTGTATATCAATGGCACTTTTCAGCATAGTCTAGGCCTATTGTGATTAAAAATAAGGTTCATGGTATATATATCTCATGCATAACAGCTTTTAAAATAATGTTTAAAACTTGATACTACTTATCATCAAACATTTTAATCCGTGATTTTAATCAATCCAGTTCCATAAGATCACAGAGATATCAATAATATTTATAACACCTACAACTATAATTTACATGTTTCAAGTGACTAATTTGTATTCTGAAGTTGAACACAATTATTATTATACAATAATGCTTTACTCATAACATTATGTCGCCGATAACGTTTTTTTCTTTCATTTGGAATGGTTTTGTTGTTGTTGAGTACTCTGCATTCAAAGTAGATTGACGACGTTTCTTTGATAGTTTGTTTCAGTCATGAATATTAAGAAGGGCAGTCCCATAATTGATTATATCTATTTAAACTGAAGAAATCGATTGGCCCTTTGCCGAACTTCCTATATTACAAAGAAATACTACTCTTGTCCTAATGAAAAGAAATCGCGGATCAAAGAAGTGAAAGCACGAGATGGATGGAGGGAGAGAGAGAGGAAGAGAGACAGAGAAAGAGATAGAGAGAGAGAGAGAGAGAGAGAGAGAAGAAGAAGAAGAAGAGGTTGGTGGGTACGAGGAATGGGGAAGAATGGGAGAAGCAATTTCTTTCACAGAAACGAAGCCAAGAAATAGCATTTGAAAAAACTTTCGCATAATGTTTTTCTAAACGTGCTGAGCGTGCATTTGTCAATTTTGAGAAAACAGGATATTGATTTAAGCAGTACATTATGGATTACATTGTTATACTGTATTTCCAACATCTAAAGTTACCTTCAGTTATACTGGTAACCCGGAAAGAGCCAGAACGTCTGTGAATGATTCCAAAATTACTTTCACCGATGACACTCAATTTTATCTTTAATCTCGAGATATATTTAATCTAGAGAGAGAGAGAGAGAGAGAGAGAAATAGAGAGAGTGAGATTCGGGCAGAGAGGAATAGTAAAAGCAATATAATGAATATTTCAATGCAAATTAAATTCACCGCATGCAGGTAAACGAGTCGGGACATTATCATCGAATATTGCATTTCTGTTTTTCTCACCTCTTTTGAAGAAAGGTTAGAATTATACACATACTGCCGAATAAAAAGTGTATAATGAATTAACAATGCCACTACATTATCTAGTTACATGCACTCAAGGACTCAAGCAGTGCGAACAGACCGTCGGGTAATATTCATCCGCCTCTAAAGACACTCCTTTTGATCGCCATCCACCCATTGATTGGCTACACATCCCCTGACATCATTGATCACGTGTGTTCCACTTTTCCACGATTCCATGTTTTTAAAAATTCATCACCACACACACACACACACACACACACACCCGATATCACACGTTTTTTGTTACCAGTTTATATTTTATTTATGAATGACATGTGATTTTGTGCGTTTTCTCGAAATTAAACAGGATAATCTAATCGCTGAAAAATAAATTGTTTCTGGAATAAGAATATCAACTTGTGGGCGATCATGTGCACGAAACATGATGGAATATTCATATTGATTGATTAAAAGGAGTTTAGAGGGGAATACGAGACAAATTTGCCGTTGGGTTGATTATTCTTTGTTCATAATTGTTTTAACAATTATTTTCTTCTCATAACAATTGTCCTTTTGGCTCACTATAAACTTTCAGGCTGGCGGTCTTTCCATGCGGCTGTGCTATATGAATTAACCTATTCGTAACGTGTGCATGATACAATAATACAGCATCACATTTAAACAATTTGTCCAATATTCATATGTCACATTGAGATTCAGATTACTCAATTATGTACGTTATAAGTTTCATTATCCAAATAATCTTTCTTTAATAAAAGGACCACAAGCATAGTTTTTTCCATAAGTGATGATTACTTATCAAGCATATTCGTTTTCCTTTTCCCCACTTTTTCACATTAATCGAACGATTTAGTCACGTGACACGTTTAAGCAAAAACACTTTGCTGAGGGCGATTGATGAAGAACTAAGCGAATACGAAGATCGGTAGGAAAGGAAATTTGTAAAATTAATAGAAACTTAGATCTCTAGTGTCATTTTTACTCTCTAACCAGGTATATTGGATTTGACTTTCTTGTCTCTTATTTGCTGTAGTTTTAGAATGAAAGCCCACTTTCTTCTGGTAGTGTGGGCAGCGTTTCAAGAAAAGGTCATAATAAGATGTTGGCCTACAACCCATCGTACTTATGACGGTTTCGTGGAACGGCGCCCTTGACTTTCTGACTATTTTTCTTCAAAACTCTTGTTGTTGAATGAATGTTGTGAAACACCTTTCTTGACACAAACTCTTTGTCAGAGTGCCGGTCAGAGTGTTACAGTTATATGTTTTTAGCCGAAATTGTCATAAATATATCTCTCTTGTCAAACTATACTATTGTCTTTGTGTGTGAATTTCTAAGGGGAAATAGACCTTGTTGACTATTCGGTATTGGATTCATTGTAACATAACTTTGTTTTATAATAGTCTTTCTGCTCTATTTCCGTCTTCCTTTGTTCTTTTGTTTTAATTTTGATGAAAAGTTATTTCAGATTGATACATACTTTCCCTCACATACAAATAATATATATGAAATAATCGCATTTAATTAGGATAATGTCCCCTGTACTAATGTTTTAATTGTGACTTGTCAAGTAGCCATGTGATTTCTTCGATTAAAAAAATATCTAACACATAATTGCCTGTAAATATAGATAACAAAATCAAACAGGTGTGAATAAACAAAACAATTATGATTTTCCGTTTAAAAATTATAATGTGTTCTGTAATGTCGTCATTGTAGTTCGTTTCAGAACCCGTGGTTTAAACGTTTATTAGATTAAAATTGGACTGTTAATGTTTCTTTTACATGTCGTACTATCTAAAACAGTTTGATTCCTAATTTGCATTCCATTTAACAATAACAATGTTTTAATTTTGTTTTTGTGTCTAACATTACTTTAACATGCCCTTCGTTTCGTCTCAGCTATACAGGTAAGTTTACATGAATGATAACAACAACTCTCGTAAAAGTACTAACTCTTGAGACTCGTTAAACTAAATTAAACTTCAAACGATTGAAAAAGTAAAGTGCTTTTTCGAATTACGTAAAAGGCTTCACGTTACTTAATACACGTGTATATTGAGGAAACAAATGTTTCACTTGATTATTATTATCGGCGTCAGTTTTATGTGGACGTTCAATGGTAATTTTTGTGTACGGTAAAAACGTATCGTTATTATTACTGAATTGTAGTTGAATAACACTTACGACACTCTGACATCTCTTTTCTTTTTTTGTGTGCGTGGGAGTTGATATTTCTCTCGCTTGAAGTGCTAATCTAAATGTTCAGTATGAGTTTAGCAATTAGCACATACATCGGCAAATAATATTGACAACTCAAAATTATCATCTTATCCTCTGTAGTTTTACTTTGTTATTACATTTATCCAATAAATTCCAATAAATAAAGGATTTACGGGATAAAAACGAATTATGATTAGATGAATAGTATTTATTTAACAAATAATATCTGGGAGGAGGGGAGAGATCTTCACATGGAAAGAGAGAAGGCCTGTGAGAGAATGCTCCGGTGACAATTATTGCTCCGTGCTTCTTTCGTCAGAAGTATATAGGGTGAGGATTGCAATGGAGTTTCAGTTTAGGTTTAGGGCAAGGATTAGGGGTCTTTTATTGGATGCAGGGTGGGAGTTAGGAATTATGTTAGTGTATAGGAAATTGTTACGGAGCCATTGCCGCAGGAGCATAAGTCGTACTGCCGATAAGGAAAAGGAGTAATAATAAGCGAATGGCGGTTGTCATCGTCTTTCTTTCAAACAGTATTTTTTTTTCATTTTTTGTTGTTGTTCATCTTGCAGGGACATGGCAGGAAACTTTTCCACTGGGGTCACACTTGACGACAGTTGCTATGGTTATCAGAGAAATGGCATGACGTCATCAGAAGGGTCGGCATTCCGAGACTTTTACTCTCATTTGCTGCAAGCCGCCCACTATCTGAGACTTGCAGGCAGACAGGTAAGGGATCTCTTAAATTTATATTGATTTATGGCAAGTATCTGACAATCTTGAATATGTTGGACAACTCTCTTTTCTCGCTTAGCAAATAATCAATAGAAACTCGGTCGTTATTTAAATTAACTTCGTTTTATCGAAGTTTAAATTGATTATCAAAGGTGCAAGGTTGATTTTGTTAGTATGCCAAATTCAAAAGAAAGAAAAAAGATGAGAAATTAAAGAAGGAAAATAGGAAAGAAAGATGAAACAAGGAGAGAAAATGAATTGCTGTTCTCATGGTATCTCCTTATAGGGAGTATTACAGTCACTGTAAAGTATATAGCCATGAAAACGGCCATCAAATGAGTCATAAGGGGTCGTAAGACTTCTTTAAAAACTGAATATATTCGTTCCAATCCGTGATTTCAGATGCACTGCAATCAATTAATTTAATTTCGTTCTTTTTCTTTCAAAGAAATCGTTTGACAACGCAAACAAACACCAGATGGGTCCCAAGCTTCATAGCGGGCCCGTGCTCTACAAACCGCCTAAGACAACCACTGTGACGTCACCCACGAACGAAACCCTCGCTCCTGGTTTCGCCGACAAAGCAGGTCTTCCCTCCAACGTTGCCATCGCTAACGGACTCGGTGTCCGCGGTCAACGACTCAACTCGGCTACGAACCAGAAGCGTTCGTCGCACTCCGCAAACGCTTCCGCTGGAACGCGCCATTTCGTCAACGCACCGGCGTTTAAGAGTAAGCAGGCTCGCTTCAACTCGTCCCCTTCAAAGATGTCCAGCAAAGACTCGGATGCCGAAGCTGGTTTTTCCAGGAAGCGGTTTATTTCTCTTGAACCACCTACTTCTTCAACGTTCAGAGAGACCACCACGAGGACGGGGCAACGTGAAGCGGGGAATATGTTCCATATCTCTATTCCTCACAAACCATGCAAGGTCGAGACTTCGCAAGTCAACAAGGCCGCAGTGTGCCAAGCGGTAAGCCATTTGTTATCTCTGTTTTCATTTCTAATAAGTGCAATGTTAAAAATAGGAAAATAAACGGGTGCCATCTGAAATAAATTCTTGGAACATAGAGATGCGATCTAGACAATAAAGATAATCAAACAGAATTGAGACATAATTTGGACAACAGGAATATGATATCCTGTGAGTTTCTTGTAATAGGAAGGCAAGATAAACATATACTGGATCTCATAAAGTCAAAGAGAATCGTTGTCCCTGTTACACCCTCAAATGTAATAACTCCCACAAATGTAATAACGCCCACAAATGTAATAACACTTTACCCACAAATGTAACAACACCCACAAATGTAATAACACTTTACCCACAAATGTAATAATTTCACCCACAAATGTAATAACCACTTTACCCACAAATGTAATAATTTTTAATCACCCACAAATGTAATAATGACTTTACCCACAAATGTAATAAATTTTAAGTGATATTTTGAATCACCCACAAATGTAATAATGACTTTACCCACAAATGTAATAAATTTGAAGGGATATTTTGTCGAATTTAAAACTAAAACCCTGTAATAAAGCTGGGTAAAGCGCGCAGTCTTTGCTCCAGACCCGGTCATTTAAAAAAAAAAAAAAAGTCTTCAAAACTAAAACCCCACCATCTTCCAAACTAAGACCCGGTAATAAAGCATGGGTGTAGAGCGTAGTTTTTCTTCCAGACCCGGTTATTTCAAAACTTTTTAAAAATCTTCAAAACTAAGACCCCATCATCTTATTCCTGTGGAAGAACATATATAAGTATTGAGCGTAGTGTTTCCTCCAGACCCGGTTTTTCAAAAGTAAAAAAAAAAAAAAAAAAAAAAAAAAAAAAACTTTTAAACTAAGACCCCTCTATCTTCCAAATTAAGACCCGGTAATAAAGCATGGGATTAGAACGTAGTCTTTACTTCAGACTCGGTTATTTTAAAAAAAAAATCTTCAAACTAAGACCTCACCATCTCATTCCTGTGGAATAACATGGGTATAGAGCGTAGTCTTTCTTCCAGACCCGGTTATTTCAAATGAAATAGAAATTTAAACAAATCTTCGAAACTAAGACCCACCATCTTATTCCTCTTTTTTTTCATTTAAAAATAAATTACATTATTACATATGTGGATACAACACGTCACAAATAAATGATTGGTCGGCGGTCACACGAACTGACGAATCAGTCAATATATAACACACAGAGGAGGGACCGATTCGATGGTTCGTTGACCGTTGATCGGAGAGACAAAAATCATATAAATAAATACAATACGGACTACGTCCAACTTTCTATCTCTCCCGCCCCCTCCCCCCCCCCCCCTTTTTTCTCTTTCTCTCTCTCTTTCCCTCTCCCTGTCTGTCTCTCTGTCTATCTGGCAATGTCGTTTCCCATCTTCAGCTTTTTTTTATAATGTTTTCTATTCCTCCATTTGCTTCTTCGCCGGCAGCATATCTTCCTTGAAATTAATTATTATAACATAATTATCCCTGATGATTTACACATTATACCTTATATTTATTATGTACTATGACCCTGTTTTTTCTTTTTTGGGGGGGATGATAATCGGTTAACAAGCAAATAACAACGCATACTTTCATATAACAAATCATAAATAGCTGTATAACGAGATCGCGCGAAACATATTTGCATGTTTTGGATGAACGATTGCAGAAACCTTTGACTGATAAAATATCTATATACTCTCTCAATCAATGTGAGTAAATTGCAGAGGTTATGGTTTTATAGTATTAAATGCAATGATGGATACATAGATTTTGTAAGATAGAAAGTATTTTATTCCAAACGAATGAAGAGGTTGTTTCATTAATATACAGACGGTAACAGAACCAAAATAATTATTACGTATAAAAAGGTGGAGTAACTCACATGTCTTTTACAAGCAAACAAGGTTATAATTTGGGCAATATTGAACCTGATAACATCAACTGAACTTGATATAAAACGCAAACAACCTAACACGTGACAATTCTTCTAAGCTAGGAAAAACAAGAGAACAAGATGCCGAAATACTAAATGTACCTGGCTTTCTGTAACTTAGTATTGGTCCATATAAAACTACTTAACACGTACAACTCCAAAAGTTTTTCAGTAATACTTTTCAGATGCTTTAAGAGTAGACGGAGTTGAAATGAAGTATGACTGATCAAAAGGAAATAATTATTTTAATTATACAATGAGATAAAGAATATTAACAACCTTTACCTGATCTGGTATGTTTGGTACATTAAGTTTTTTTTCCTGGGATCTAATCGTTCTTTTTTTTACACGCTGCAAAGCCTTGTAAGCCTTTCTTCGAACAGCTTGTACATTCTTTTCCCAACCATGGATAGTATAGTTTGTTTTTTGACGGGAGATATAATTTTTTCTGGTTTCCTACTAAAGAAAATCTCGAAAGGAGATTTCCATCCAAGGACCTTTTTCGGGTCCTCGTTTAGGAGTTTTGTATAAGAGGGAAGCTCTTTAACCCAGTTGATACCCTTTTGTTTGTTTACAATAGAATATTTACATGATTAAGAAATCGTCGACGGTCAACGAACCATCGAATCGGTCCCTCCTCTGTGTGTTATATATATGGACCATTTTGACTGATTCGTCAGTTCGTGTGACCGCCGACCAATTATTTATTTGTGACGTGTTGTATCCACATATTTAATAATGTAATTTATTTTTTAAATGAAAAAAAAGAGGAATAAGATGATGGGCTTAGTTTCGAAGATTTGTTTAAATTTCTATTTCCTTTGAAATAACCGGGTCTGGAGGAAAGACTACGCTCTATACCCATGTTATTCCACAGGAATGAGATGGTGAGGTCTTAGTTTGAAGATTATTTTTTTTAAATAACCGAGTCTGAAGTAAAGACTACGTTCTAATCCCATGCTTTATTACCTGGTCTTAATTTGGAAGATAGAGGGGTCTTAGTTTAAAAGGTTTTTTTGTTTTTTTTTTTTTTTTTTTTTTTTTTTTTTAACTTTTGAAAAACCGGGTCTGGAGGAAACACTACGCTCAATACTTATATATGTTCTTCCACAGGAATAAGATGATGGGGTCTTAGTTTTGAAGATTTTTAAAAAGTTTTGAAAAAAACCGGGTCTGGAAGAAAAACTACGCTCTAAACCCATGCTTTATTACCGGGTCTTAGTTTGGAAGATGGTGTGGTCTTAGTTTGGAAGATTTTTTAATTTTTTTGAAATAACCGGGTCTGGAGCAAAGACTGCGCGCTATACCCATGCTTTATTACAGAGTTTTAGTTTCAAATTCGACAAAATATCCCTTCAAATTTATTACATTTGTGGGTAAAGTCATTATTACATTTGTGGGTGATTCAAAATATCACTTAAAATTTATTACATTTGTGGGTAAAGTCATTATTACATTTGTGGGTGAAATTATTACATTTGTGGGTAAAGTGTTATTACATTTGTGGGTGTTGTTACATTTGTGGGTAAAGTGTTATTACATTTGTGGGCGTTATTACATTTGTGGGAGTTATTACATTTGAGGGTGTAACAGTCCCCCCTCTCATTTTATGACTTTCTTTGTTTTACCCTTTGCATTAACTTTTTGTTTAGCCAGCATATGTTTTGCAAGTTGTATCATTATAATCATTGGTATTATTTTCCCTTCATTTCTTTCCATTTCTCTGCAGGTATGCTTTAAATCTGCGAGTCAGGAGGCGCTAGCACTAGCCAATGGAAATGCGCCCAAGAAATGATCATGAAGTAGCCACACTAGAATCATCAAGTAGCCAAACTAGAACTGCCGGCACCTAGTGGAGTTTAAAATATTCCTAAACTTTGATAAGGCGTCACAAACCCTTATTTATATGTATGAAATGAAATGCTTCCTTTTAAGAGGGGAGGTTGATTACAAATACTTCCTACAGCATCAGTGATTAGAAAGAAAGACAAATCTTTTGTAAGACATATCAGGGATGACAGGGCCAAGGAGAGTGAGTAATAACTTCTTCGATACCAATAAAATACTGTCCAACTATTCCAAGAGAACATTTCCCCCTTGTGAAGTTGCAAATATAAAAGTAATACAAAGATCTATCATAAACATAAATGGGCCCAATTCTAACAATTTGTTGCAAAATAAAAATACATACCAGTATTTTCTTTCACCCCCCCCCCTTTCTTCTTCTAAAGTTATATTTATACCTTTTTCTGTATGCCCCTTTTTTAATGTCGGGGCTACTCCAAGATGTTCCTATACTTTGTTTTGCCATAGTGTTACAAGATTGCTTTGCATAAAATATGGAAAAAGTGTTACAAAGATAAAGACACTGCTAGAAACGTATCAAGTCAAATGTTGCCTTTTGATGTTTGTAGGTATTAAAAGTATTTTATGAGAAAGGAAGAGATAAAATTAAGAAGAAAATCTGACTAACAGTTAATAGTATCATCCTTGTTATTTGAGGCTTTTATGCCAAGAATACAATACCTCTTGCTGGAAATATAGTGCTGAAAATTAGACTTTGGACTAACATTTTATCATTTCTATAGTCGCAATTTTTTCAAATTTCAGCATAATTTTGGGTTGTCAAAAAGCCTGCCATGTGTATGGATAATGACCAAACAAGCATAATCAAGCTTGCTAATGTCCCAACCATACTCCACACTTCATTATTGCTCTTGCCAAATATTCATAGAATTGTACTATTAAGAATGTGGAAACATATTATTTATACACTGTTGAACAAAATGACAAAAATAAAGGTGGTACTTACTGCAAAGTTATTTACATGCTTCTATATATTTGTATTTATTTGTTTCATACGTCACCATAGTCAATCTTCAAACAAAAGATGAACCTGAGTAAAATGACTATCAAACAAAATGGTCACATGCTGTTAAGAGTAAATTAATACATCTGAACTGTTACATGTATATTAAAGCCAGTTTGTAATGTCATGAAAAATTAACCAAAGAAATATGGAATTTCAGCAACTTTTGTATCAATATGTTTTTAGCCAAGTTTCTGTTGCTTTCTTACAGCGTGAAGGGAAATAAAAACACCCTGTAGCATAATTATGTAGATTATAATTTCAAAACTTCTGAATAACTTTCTAAAAGATTTAACAAATAGCCTACCGGAACCCAGTGGTTCCTGTATTAGAAGCCTATGGGAATGAGAGATTTCAGTAGTCAATCACAGTAAAGAATCAATACTTCCTAAATAAATTCTGGAATCTACAGTAGGAATAAATTCCTAGGATTTCATGAACAAAAGCTGACTAGGGTTCAGCCAATGACTAAGGAATAGAACTTGAAATAAACTTGATTATTATAATAATCACAAGAAGGATATCAATAATACAGATCTTCATTGACTGTTTCATAAAAGCTCCATCCTTCATTCAAAGTTGCCAAGCTTTCTTTTATTATAAAGTTTTACATGGATACTGCATCCAGAAACATGCAACAAAATCTCAATTTCCTTCAACTACCTCCAACCATACATGGATACATACCTAGCCTTAAGTTGTGGGAATGTGATATGGGAGAGAAATGAATCATAATATATGTAATAATAATATGCAATTCTTATATTATAACATTAATTGTTTTGTGTGCTTCCAATGGACCCTTGCCCTATCAGTCACAATGGCAAATTTAAACAAAGAAAAAAGGACGAAAGAAAGAAAGAAAGGAGCTCATTTAGTTACAAGCTGTATATAGACCTTTATTTGAATACTTTAGAATTCAAGAAAACTATTTTCATTCATAACCAAACCAAATCATATCACTTTTCAAATTAACCAATTTCATGGCTGGATTCACAATTCTGATCCCTTTACCATTCTAATCATTTCAAATTGCCTCTGCAACGGTCTCAATTCATGACTGGTTGCCATACAGTTTAAATTTGATTGTTACTCAAATCAGCAAAGCCAGTAATGACCATAGCATAAATCAATACCATTGCAGAACAAAAGACAAGGTCACGACTGCCACCGATGAATAGAAACATGTGTGTAATCAAAATACGCACACAGGTGTAGCCAACAATAGCTATAAACCTCAATTATATGTCTGCCGGTATGTAAAGAATATTGATTTTATGTTTGTTTATTGTACTTGAGTAAAGATAGATAGTATAAATATACTGTTGTATGTATACAGGGGCCAGAGACTTTAGGTCCTATTTGAGAAACCACTGACCCTATTCTGAAAATTACACTATCTGCCCCATTAGGGAAATGATGTTAATTCATCCACTGCCTATAGAGAGGCCATTACATGTACTACCATTGACAATACATAGCTGTTCCACCTTTCTTGCAGATAGCCCACTCATTGTCATAACAAACTGAAATCGCATGGAATAAACACTTAACATTGGTGCTTACGTACATATGTAACTATACGCTTATGCCTCCAACGCTGTGAAAATATTACCAATGAATTCTCCTAATTTTGATTTGTTAAAACAATTAACATTGCTTTCCTAATGCAGCACAAAACTAACATAGTTTTTAGAATACAACATGTAAATATAGGTGGTTTAGGACTTAAAACAAAGAAAGCCAGAACCATGGCAAAACCAAAATAAGTTATTGATTTCGGGTTTTATATGTTCAAGTTAAAACATTTGTCATATGAAACACAAACTTGTTTGGGTTTGTAACAAACTATAGAATAGGTTAAGAAGCATAAATAGAGTGAAAATACATATTTTTTTCAATGAAGAGAGTGAAAACGTAATATCATGAAAATGTTTCATTAAGGTTACATTATAAATGACCATTTTAGACAAATTAGAAATTGAGTGAATTGTCAAAATTTGTTACCATGATTACTTGACTGGCTAATGTTTTAATCCCCCCACTCAGTATTCTTTCCTGAAGAAGAACATCTCAAATATATCTTGTTGCCAATTATCAAAACATTAAATTTGAAGAAGTCGAATTCAAGTTTCAATTTTCAGGCATCTGACATGTTGCATTTTTCTGTTGTTGGACCAGCATGCAACATTCATGCTGTTGATGGTCGACATAGCAGTCAGTCAGAGTCCATGTTAAGCTTTGTTCATTTCTTTTCGACAGTCTCTCCAAGTTCTTGTAGGAGTTCATGTTTGTAGTCGTCGAAGCCACCATCGATCTCGTTGATGTTCTGGTCCTCGATGACCCACAGCTGGCAATCCGTCTCAGTAATCAGTCTAGCGTCGTGACTCACAATGATTACTCCTACAAAGAGGGCATAAGAGAATGTGATTAGTTATGAGGCCATTCTAATGCAATAAAACTTCAATGACAATAAAAGTGTCCTCCAGTGCAGAATATCCTTGGTGCTAATACCAAGCACAGGGACTTCAGACAACTAATATGGGCAGATTCTCCCCCGCAGGGGTAATGACGATGGTTATAAATCTCTCAATGCACACTTTCAAATTACAAAAGTGTGTTGGTGCATACTAATCAAGCCCCTGTACAACCAAAAGACTATATTACACTCAGTTTAGACCATAACTTAAAGTAGATATTCATTGATTTTAAAAACTAACTTTATGTTCATTATTGCAAAGTTGAAACTTTGATTAGACAAGGTTATCAAAATTCAATGCTTGGAAACATCCGAAGTAATGATTTTTATAAATTACAAAACGCTTAAATACAGCCCCTGCATAGCACCTGAAGAGCTCTCCGAATGCTGCTGAGATGTGTGAGATCACAGTATGGACATGATTTGCACAAGCAGACGATGTCCCCTGACATCACACACATTTTCAGTGCCTGTGTTTTCATCTTCTCTTGAATTCTTTCTCTTACTTCACTACCGTCAGGCTAAATGTATAATCTACTGCCTCACTCTAAACCCCGTGCATGGTTTTATTTTGATGACAAATGCAGTGATACAAAAATAAAGGAATCTGGTCGCTTGTAAACAAAATAAGACGCCATTGTATATTCAGCTGCACACAACCGTGGTATGTTCGGCGTTTCAAGAGGAAACAAATGCCGTCCGTAATATCAATCCGGGGGGTGTTCAATTTGAAAGTCTGGTTTCTTTGATTGTTAATTAACCCCTACCCTGTGTATTTACAAGCAAAAGATTTTAGTTATCAGAATCGGGTCATATCCCCTTTTGAATGGTTTGACATGCCATTACATTTATAAACACTAAACTCATTATAATTTGACAAATAATAGCTTTGCAATTATGTTCATTCTTTATGGGATGTCGTCTGCTTGGGCAGTATTGGTCCATATAGTGACGTCATTAAAACATTGTTATTTTTCCGGCGAATCTCTCGTATATACCAGCTGCTATGGAGGTGGTTGTATTTGTATTTTTATAAATCACCCGATAAGTAGTTGACCTAAAACTTGTACAATGGCCATCTGTTAGCTTACCAGTTTCTAGTTATAAATTAGTTGACAAATTTGTGATTTTCTTTGAATTTCACCTTTAACTTGCCGCCGAGAAGCCTTGTGCCACCTATATACTATCATGAAAATCCACTGCAAGGATAATTCGTTTCATTTAATTTTGAAATAGGACAGCAAATTTCTTTATATAAAATAGAATAGCAATTTTAAAATTACAAAAAAAATTATTAAAAAAAAAAAAAAAAAAAAAATCACATTTGATGTACAATTATCTGGCTTTTTGAAGCTGTAAGTACATATACTACACTTACTCCAAAGACATCATCCGTTGAGAGTCAGAAGGGCATTAACTCATAACATTTTGCATATCGGTAGATAAAAATCCCTGTGGCACTTAAAAGATAGTATAGCACAACACTCAAATCTATGGGTTGGAATTGCAGTCCACCCCAAATACAGTTATTAGTGACCAGTTGTATGAAAAGACGCAAGAGGCACAATAATCACTCCGAGAATACACCCGACGGTAGCCA